>JANBXI010000046.1:0-132466 GCA_024271845.1 Cryptococcus sp. VH57_BW
GAAATGAACTGAAAGCAGGCCCCGCTAATGGCGTACTTGACGTGATATTCACCTCACCACACCTTTTACCCCCTCCGTCGTCTAACCTCACTCGCGCCGCCACTTCGTGGCGACGCTCGTTCAACCGGCTGAGGGCGCTGGGGAAGTCGCTTCTGTTCACGCGGTTGAAGGCGTTTGAGAAGTCGAGCGACATCACCCGGCTGTAGTGGTCCTCGTGTGGTCCGAGGTCCCCCTGCATCATGCGCTGGACTGCGCGCACCACCGGTTCTACTCCTCCTCGAGACCCGACGCCGAACTGCCACGGCAACAACATCTCCCTCCGCTGCTGCGTGCGCAGGATCGCCTTGGCGCAGAGGCGGTATAGCATCTCGCCCACTGCGATCGGGCGGACCCCTCCGTCCTTCTTGGCGAGCGGGATGAGGCGGGCGGACGTCAGCATCCGGGCGCCTGGTGCGGTGCCGTTCGCGATCTGCGAGGTGAGGTGTACCGTGAACGAGAGGAAGGCGGGGACGTCCATTGCCATCCGGAGGAGGGCGTAGCTCCAGCCAGAGACGCCGGGTGAGGTGTCTTTCGGGAAGCTGCGCAGGGCGGCGAGGAGGTCGTCGCTGGTGGGCATGGCACCGGGCAGAGGGCCTGCGGATCTGTTGAACGGCGTCGCGGGTCCTTGTGGGTGCTTCTCTCTCAACGTCTCCATCGTCTCCTCCGACAACTCCGCCAGCGCCGCCTTCCCCTGCAGGTCCTGCATAGCTCCACGCAGCCTGCCGTCCTCCACCTTCTTCTGAGCAGAGCGACCTAAAGCTGTGGCGTCGTTCCGGCCATCTCGCGATGGGCCCAGAGGCGCCTCCCCGTCACGGCGCGCCCGCGGGGCAGGCCACGGCACCAGGGGGTACACGGCCATGCGGGCGGCCATTTCACTCTCTCGAGGGATGCCGGGTTGTATACCGACCTTCGGGAGAGCGAGGATGTCGAGGAGGTTGTCGGCGGTCGGGTCAGCCATGTACCGCGTCGCGAGCGATGCCACTGCTGTGCGAACGGCGGCGTAATGGCTGGGGTTGAGAGGCTTGGTGGAGCCAGGGAGGTTGGCGAGGAGGGCGAACCTGCCCTCGGCGGTGGCGCAAGTTGACAGTCAACGCGAGGATGGGTGGGGAACAGCGCATGGGTCACCGACCCCTCCCCTTACTTAGGCTCAATACCGAACACACTCATAGAGCACGCCTCTTACACGATAGCAGAGCAGCACGGCAGACGACACTAGGAGCAGCAAACCTTCACTCAGCTCTAACAACAAGTCACAGCTCACGGGACATGACCACCACACCACCAGCACACACCCCGAGTGCTCGCGCCCACGCGTGCAGTGCACAGCGCGGCACAGAGTACACCCCCCCCCAGTGACGGCCCGCATCACGAGCTCGTTCTGGTGTTGAGAAAGATCATGCATCCCTTCTCCCCCCTCCCTATCATACACTACACCAGCCCATGGCGACCCGTTTAGGCAACAAGGGTAGAAGCAGTGGCGGCCTCGTACTTGAAGGTAGCGGGGACCTGCTGGGTCTTGATGTAGTAACGAGCAAGACGGTGGATACGGGACTCGATGAGAATCATGCGGCTGCAGGGGGAACATCAGTCTACTGCACTGGGGGGAAGGGGGTGATTCACGCACAACTTAGAGTCCTTGTCCCCACGGTTGCGCTCAAGGTGCTTGCGGACAGCGACGGCCTTCTTGATGAGGTGGTAGAGGTCCTCGGGGATGGAAGGAGCAAGACCTGCGGAAGCATGGTATCAGCGTCTGCCCACACATCCATGTCATGTACCACACGTGCTCCGTCTCTCCATTTCTCCGCCTGCCCACATGCCCCCATCCCTCTGCTGCTCCCTCCACCGCCACAACCAAATGACTCACCGTTGGTCTTCAAGATACGGAGGATCTTGTTACCGGTCACGCTCTTGACCTGGGGGATACCCTGGGAGTCACGCAGGATCACACCGATCTGAGAAGGGGAGAGACCTCGGCGCGCAAGCTTGAAGATCTGGTCGCAGACCTCCTCGGGGGTGGCCTTGGACCACGAAGGCTGCGAGCGGCGGTAGGGGAGAGCGGAGGAGGAGATACCCTTGCCCTTGGAGTGCATTCTACAATGTCGGTCATTGTCAGCGATCGCATCTTCTGTCCGCCGTCTCGCTCGCCCGCCAGGCTCCCGCCGTCCTGGCCTGATCGCTCCAAGGAGATTCTCACGCACCGACCCATCTTGACTGTTTTTTCTGTGTGGTGTTAACGGTAAAGACGAAGGGGTGCCGAAGCTTTGTCGAAATTGCTCTGCCGGATTTTGAGGGATGCAGAACTCGAAGTCTTGAGCCGAGGAACGATTTTGGCATCTGCGTTCTCCCGGCATTTCGGCGTTAGCTCACCACTAGATGTGGCACGTCATACAACGGCGCGCTTGAGTTTGCGACTCGGTGCATGGTGCATGTCGGTCTTACCTTGGTTCACTTGCATACATATAGCATCGATACCCTGTCCACACCATGCAGTTCGCCTCGCCATAACCACTGCACGTCACACTCGCCCCTGCTCAAATTCTCACCTATCGCCTACGGAGCTTGCCCCGGCTCCTACCCTTCCTACAACCACCCTCCATTGCGGCCGCGCTGTGGCGTCTCCACACGTATGTCTTCACACGTATCGCTCTCCGTAACAGCCAGCGAGCTATCCAGTTAGCTGTACATTCACTTTCATGACGCCTGAATACGCCTGAATACGGAGGTTCTGAATGGCCCGCTTGTTCACACTCTTCCGGCCCAGCACATTGTGTGTCGAACGTGTTCAACTCATATAACAAACAGCTACCTGTCTGCGTAGCTCGAGGGTACAAATTAAGTAGGCTGAACATTCCATCCACACCCTACTGATTGATAGGTGACCTGGTCACCTTACTGCTTGACGGTGCACGGCTCACTTGAGAGCGAGAGAAACTGTCATCGTCCTGAGCTTGACTTGACGCTGAAATGCATTTCAGACCTTCCTTCCTCTGGAGGAGGTACTTGAACCTAATGTCTGCCTAGTCGATGCCACATATCGGACAGGACTGAAATGGTAGTTTGAGCAAGCCGTGTTATCGTGACATGTTACTGGCGGTAGACCGGTGAGCCTGAGTCGTATCCGTCTTGTTCGTGCTGTATATAAATTAGTAGCAGCGTCTG
The DNA here is from genome assembly GCA_024271845.1 of Cryptococcus sp. VH57_BW. Lineage (NCBI taxonomy): Eukaryota > Fungi > Basidiomycota > Tremellomycetes > Tremellales > Cryptococcaceae > Cryptococcus > Cryptococcus sp. VH57_BW. The sequence goes on from JANBXI010000046.1 coordinate 3,199, forward strand.
GCCTATATGTAGTCTCTCATTCGCAGCATCTAAGATCAAGATCGTCTACATCCAATCGACTCTACATCGGTAGTCTCTCATAGCTCATCGCAGGATGATAGTGCGATGTATGCATCATGAGGCGCGCATCGATCGGATAGTAAGTGTGTAGTCGCCGAGTCTGTCGGCGATAAGTATTGTTACCGATGGTAAGTGGCACTCAGGGCCAATGTCAAATCAGGGACGCGCCTTTGGAGAGGCTGCTTGCTTTCTGCTTGAATTTGCCGTGCTTCTCACTTTCTTCATCCCTCAAGCCGTGACCGTTAACGCCTTGAGTCCTTACCGCACAAAATGAAGGTCAACTTCGCCAACCCCGCCACTGGGGCTCAAAAGCTTATCGACTTCGAGGATGACCGCAAGACGTGAGTATCGCTGCGGCAAGATGGACGAAGGACAACAAGGCGGGGTGAAGGCGTGGATGGGGATGGAGAGGATGGCGGAGCATGACATGGGAGCATGGGATGGGCGCTGATAGGTTGTGCAATGGTGTAGCCGTGTCTTCCTTGAGAAGAAGATGGGGCAGGAGGTCGCCATCGACTCTCTCGGCGAGGAGTTTGCCGGGTACGTCGTCCGCATCACCGGCGGTAACGACAAGCAGGGTTTCCCTATGAAGCAGGGTATGTCAGGTTCTTGAAGTTGGGCCCAGGCCAGACGCTGACTGCCTCCCCCTGCAGGTGTCCTCCTTCCCCACCGAACCAGGCTTCTCCTTTCCGACGGCCACTCCTGCTACCGCGCCCGTCGTGACGGCGAGAGGAAGAGGAAGGTGTGTAGAGTTGTGCTCTCACGTTCCGGTGGTGCTGTCGCTGACAGTATTGCCTAGTCCGTCCGTGGCTGCATCGTCGGCAACGACATCGGTGTCCTCGCTGTCGCCATCGTCAAGCAGGGTGCTGCCGACATCGCCGGCCTCACCGACAATGTCCTCCCCAAGCGTCTCGGTCCCAAGAGGGCGACCAAGATCCGCAAGTTCTTCAACTTGTCCAAGGAGGATGACGTGACCAAGTTCGTTGTCCGACGAGAGGTCACCAAGAAGAACGGGAAGACCACCACCAAGGCTCCTAAGATCCAGGTGAGTTGTGCTGGCATGTGTTCATCAAGTCTAATTTTCTGACACCCCTCCTGCAGCGTCTCGTTACCCCCATGCGTCTCCAGAGGAAGCGTCACCTCCGTTCGCTCAAGAAGAGGAGGACCGAGGCCCAGAAGGAGTCCATCGCCGACTACCAGGCCGCTCTCGCCAAGCACGCCGAGGAGAGGAAGGTCCAGCACGCTGCCGACAAGGCCGCCAAGAAGGCTCGCAGGTGAGCTACACTGGTCGGTCGGTATGTATGGATGGACAGTTGCTGATGTTGGTTTGCTGTTCAGGTCCGCTTAAGCGAGTCGTCGAGGCGGTTGTCGACGGGGTACTGTTTCTTTTACGCTGGCCGGTGCTCTCATGCCGATGTACATCATGAGAATCTCAGGACGTTTCTGCAGGACACTGGGGCGTGTGGATGAGCGTGTGAATCGACGTGGGCATGGCAATGGGAGTTGGCGTCGTTCAGAGTTGAGTAGGGGTGGTCATGGGCAAGGGAGAACGGGTGTGGCGATGCTGCGCTTCGGGTTGTGTGTCGTGTCTGTCGTGCGAAGGAGTCATATGCGGGGATACCTTGGGTCGGCTTTACCTCCGTTGCTAGCTGGCCAGGTTTAGGTATCTCAATCGGTGATTCAGCCATTCTATAAGGGGCGTCTGGATCGACAGGCGCATATAAGGTGGAAAACTGCATGCCCTGCTGTACAAGATCTATGCGGGGTATTTATACACGGAGTAAGGCCTCCTTCAGCCGCTCCCCTTCGCCCTCCCCCACATCTCCTTTCCAACTCCCATCTCCAACCCCCATCGGCACTGTGTTCATTCGTCTTCGTCCGCATCGCTCCCCTAAGACGCGTACTTCGCCACGTACTCCTGGGCTTTCTTGTCGAAGGCATTGCGGTCGGTCCGGTATATCTCGGCCTGGGGGTTAGCCGCGAAGCCGTGAAGAAACACCCCGGTCAGCTCAATACATATCGTACAGAGAAGGCCAGGAACCCACAATAGAGGAAACAAGAGGGTCATCGGGGTTGGGCTCGGCGAGAAGGTTGTAGATGGACGACAAGACTGCAGCAGATGGTTAAGCCGTATCAGCGCGGCTCACACCATTCTGGCACCCGTCGTGTGCAGTACGAGCACTCACCAACCTCCATTTTTGTGGCAGGTTTCCACTGCTCCGTCTTCAAAAGTCCGATGCAAATACTGTACAGGCGCACGGTGTCAGCCATCCTTCGTTGAACGCTTGAGGCAGCCTGTCTGCCTGTGCTGTCGGGGATGCCGCCGGGGCGCACGATGCCAGCGAGAGGCGCAAGCTTCGAGGGCACGGATGACTCACTTGCCGTCGCTGTCAACATTGGGATGGTACACCTTTGTTTTGAATTGTATCTGTATGATCGCGCTGTCAGTCGTCTGCCGCTAGCATATGCCCGCGCGAATTTGGCTCAGCAATCAAACACTCACTGTTGGTGGCTTGAACGGGTACTCTTTCGTAAACTCTGCCGTGACATCAAACTTCCCCTTCGCATAAGGCGTTCCAGGCTACCCAGGATACACTGTCAGTATGTTATGGATAGCAACACCTTCTATAGTCGGAGATGTAGTGACTCACGGGACCGACCATGACTATGCGCCACAGCTGCAAGTTCTCCTCATCTGGCAAAACAGTGATGTTGGGTGGGGGGGAAGTCATGAGCGAGGAGAGTTCCTACATGGATGGAATTAGCTAGGTATGGTGGCATAGATGCATGCTGTGGTATCAGGCCTAGAGGAGAAGTTCGTGGGGCCGGCGTGATAGTGAAAGGCGGCGTGAAAGGAGCGAGAACGTACCTTCTGGATTCGGCGGATGGATGTAGACGACATTACGCTAAGGGGTTGCAGGATTATGCAGGGCCAGCTGCAAGACAGGCGATGTATCGATAATGGTGGCGGGAGAATTATGCGCTGGAAGAAGAACGGACCCCGTCATGTCAATGCAGAAGGGCGTCATATCAGCCTCCACCTCCAGACAAAACAGACAGTGATCCTCTCCCTCTGGAAAGGGGCTCGGCCATCAATAATCACTCTCCGTAGTTTAGTGTGGTTTAGAGCGTCAGACTGTAATTGGTTAACATATTTCATCTGAAAGTCGTGCGTTCGACTCGCACCGGGGAGATTCTTTTTTGCCACTTTTTGCAAGTAGATCCAAGCTCTACTTTGTAATGTGTTTGTAATGTGAAGAGAACCCTCGCGCACCATACATGAGCAACATGACGGCACTTGTCCAATCTATGAGAAAGCGGCGACAGAGTTGACGCCCTGGAGGGGCTGGTTCGTCATTTGTCCCCATCGCCACCACACAGGTGGGGCCTTCTCGCGTAGAAGGCGCCCTCGGGCAGTTCCTTCACGTCATGGCATGCACAACGACCAATTACTACAGCAAAGAAATTGAACTGACCTGTGATTAATCTCCTGCGAGCCAGTCAATTCTACTGCGACATGGTAATGTTCGTAAGTTTTCCTCTTTGTCGTCTCTCAACATGAATTCCATTCCTTCGTAGTGAACTCGCGGACTAGGTCCTCCAAAAATCGACAGATTGTCCCCTAACAAGTCCTTTGAGAGCACTTGATATGTTTTATGGTGGTATCACTGTATGCACCAGTCTCGCTACTGTTCAGCCCGTGCGTGCAATAGTGGCATCAAGCCATTAAAAAAATGATGCAAAAAGAGGATCTCCCCGGTGCGAGTCGAACGCACGACTTTCAGATGAAATATGTTAACCAATTACAGTCTGACGCTCTAAACCACACTAAACTACGGAGAGTGGTTATTGATGTTTTTATTGCGATTTGCAGCCTCTTGATGTCTACCTAACCCCAAGTGCCTGACCGCCATCTTACGACTTCGGGCGCGTGTTTTCTGTGCATCGCAGAGGGGCCTGAGCTGTTGTTCGTCACTCTCTGCTTCACCAGTCAAGTATACCATTGCCGAATATCATACACAGCACCGAGATGGTGGCAACCCGCAAATCTCGTGGACGTGCAGCTGTGGAGGAGGATCCCAACAGGGTGATCGCCGTAGTGACTGGTGCCAACAGGTGCGTCCTCTGTCTGTTTGGTCCCTGAGCGATGTCTCGAGGCTACTTCTGGTCTCAAGAGCGCTTGGACAGCAGGTGCAGAGTGGCTGATATGGCAATGCAATAGCGGCTACGGTCTGGGGATCTGCCAGCAGCTCCTTAGCAACCTCTCACTCCCCCCTGGATACTCTATGCCCGCTTCGACCCCGCAGCCCACGTCGCTCCCTCCCTCTCTCCAGCACCTACTCAGTTCCCCGTCGGAGAATGCTGAGTCGATCTCGAAGGTTGCACCCCCCAATACAACGCTCACTCTGGTTCTTGCTTGTCGCTCGGAAGCCAAGGCGACCCTGGCGCGAGAGGCCCTGCTCAAAAGGCACAAGAAGGAATTGGAGAAGAGGAAGAGGAAGGGCATGCCGGAGAAGGAGGGTTGGTGGGATAGTCTGAGGATTGTTTGGGAGGGGGTGAATCTGGATAGTGTGGGAGGACAGAATGGGGTTCTTGCATTCTGTCAGCGGTTGACCGACAGGTGAGTCTTGCTTCATTGCGGCTTGCCCCCGACGTCACGAGCTGATCAAAACGACGGATGCGTACAGGTACCCGCATATCACAAGCCTCTTCCTGAACGCCGGCATGGCTGCATTCACCGGACTTAGCTACTGGAAGTTCTTCAAGCAGATCGTCTTGGAGGGAATGCCTCGCGCGATGAGTCAGCCTATCTACAACATCGAGACCCGGGGCGCTAGGAGTGCGGACGGGGAGCGAGGGTTAGTGTGGGGTACGAACGTCCTGGCCCCTTATATCATGGTAAGTGCCGGAACTCCTAGCACCTCCTAGATACTTACTTCACCCCTCTTAAATAGGTCCGTGAGCTTGTGCCACTCCTTCGTCGCTCTCCTGCCTCCCTTCCCTTTGCCCCCCGTATCATCTACACCTCTTCTGGCACTGCCGCCTACTCGAAGCTCAACCAGCCGTATCCTCTCGATGACTATCAGCTCCTTGACTATCATGACACGTACGGAGCGAGCAAGTATGTGGCGGACCTTGTCATGCTGGAAATGGACCGCGAGTACGGGAGCGAGCCCTCGGGGGCGGCCAATACGGGGGAGACGCAGAGAAGCGTGCGAGTGATGACTATCGATCCGGGATGCGTCGCGACCAACTTCTTCGGAGCTGGTTATGGACATATCCTGTGGTGGGCAAAGCTGAAGTGGATCTGCAACTGGATGGCCTTCTACTTTGTACGGACAACTCTCCATATAACCCTCGCTCGCCGCTGACTCGAATACCAGTGCCGACTGATAGGCTCTGCTTGTCACCCTGTCTACGCAGACCAAGGTGCCCTCCCGATGGTCTACGCCGCTTTCGTCTCGGCTGCGTACCTTCTCCCCGCATCACAAATCCCGGCCCCAAAGTATGCTGTGATATCCACCAGGTGGGGCAACACGAAGGTCGGGTACGGCGAAGTGGACAAGTGGGAGAAGGCAGATGCGGAGGGGCTACCTAAGGGGATGGTGGATAGATGCGAGGTGGTGAGGAAGGAGTGGAGGAGACGTGAAGGATTGGAGTAGTTATGACGTTCACGATAGATGTTACAATCTACAATATAGAGCCACTTTTGCATTGGCTCTTCTTGTGGTTGCGGCGCGGCTTTAGATGGAGATGTTGGCACCGGGTAGTCTGTCCTGTCCGTCTCGAGCAGTGCAGCAATGGTGAAGTTAAAACGATCTATGCCTCGAACTTGTCACCATGACTATTGATAACCGTGGGTGCAGTTACGAGGATGGATGGCCTACGGTGCTACCTGCGGCAGCAGGGTCGAAAGAGCAAGGGGGTATACGATGGAGAAAGGGGACAAGGGGCCTCAGCTTCAAGGGAACTGCGAGGGGATCTCAAGGGTGAAATGAGAGGCATAGATCGGTCCTTAAGACCTCGTAGTTGCGCAGTTCTCTCTGAAAAGTGAACCGAAGTGGGCCACCCCGGAGTAGCTATAGGCATGCAAGACATTGGTGGCCATTCAAGTCTCCGGTCTCGGACATTGGGGGATGCGAAGAAGCTCTTCGGCAAGGGATCGTAGAACGTCCGTCTACACAGTATCAATTCTGCTGTGCCGCCAACGGTTGAAGCCGGAGGATGACTGTTATGGAGGGGAGGCGGTCGTGGCAGCCAAGACGGTGAAGGGGGTAGCTAGTCCGCAATGCGTATGGCCAACTTATCGGTATGGCCAATTTATCTGGTTGCGTGGCTGTGAATCATGACCTTTGAGAGACGCTTTTGGCCGATGAGATGTATGACCACTGCATTGTGTTCGTGGGGCAGTTAGCCTAGTTCAAGTTGATCATTCTGTCTGGAGAGTTTGTATATATCAACTATCGCACGCGAGTTTTAATTGCAGGGATTGGTGCGCTGTACAACGTGTGGTTATCGTACACATATATGATGCCATACCGAAAATTACACGACCACAGAGATTGTTGATTATGCCCAGTGAAGTAAAGTGCATCTACGGTTGCGGAGAGGGCGGCGGCGGAAGCGCCGGTTGATGTCGTGTCATTCCCGCGGGCAGTGGCAAGGAATATAAAGATGCATGAGTCTCGTGACAAGCCGATGTAATGTCCATCACATATAGGTCTACTCGGGGTGTAAGCCACGGTCAAAAAAGGAGGATCCGTTCGCGGACAAACTGGCCTATTGTTGACGGGTACGACATTCCAACTAGCACCAGGAAGGGCAAGCCGAATCACTTTTTGACATCGTGCTTCTGAAGGAACTCGGAGGTGTAGAAGTCGCCATCCAGGCTGAGCAAGTGGGCAGCGCGAGGGTGGATGTCGACGTGGAACGAGTCGAAGGGGAAGGCCTCGCCATCTGAGATTGATGAGCTAGTCAGCTACAGCTTAGAATTTCTGATTACCCAAAGTCGAAGAATTGCTAGCTGTACGCACCGATGGTAAATATCGGCTGGTTGGCCTTGTCTAGGTTCTCCACGATGAACGCCGACACTGCACCGACAACTGTCAGATCTACCAGCTACCATGCTACTGTCGGTCATGGAGAGCTCACCCTTGTAGTAATGCTGGCAGTCCAGCCAAAATTCTTCGCCCTTCTCAGCGCCCGTGATAGCGTTGATCAGCTGCATACGCGGCACCACGCTCTGGACGACCACGTCGATTGTACCGTCTCCCGAAATGGCTACGGGCCACTGCATCAAGTCGCGCGCGGCCCAGGGCATCATACCGGAACTGTCATAATATCACATCAGCGTTGTTCGAATGTCGCCAGTCGTCCATGAGCAATAACAGGAGGTTGGACTCACTATACCCAGAGGATCATCTCCCCATCCACCCACCCGCCACGCTTCACCGCCGCCGTATTGCTGTTCAAGTTTTGAGAAGAACTCAGTTTCTTGACTGACGGTTTGGCAGCCGAGCTTTCGATGACGAGCCAGGAGTCGTCCGGCTGCAGAGGCTGGGAAGGTGGTATGGGGCCGTGGTCTGGGACGTAGTCGTCGCTTGGCGTGTGCTCGGGATTGGAAGGTGGGTCGTTGGTCGGTCGAGGGGAGCTAGCAGGTGAGGAAGAGCCTAAGCCGGAAACGCTAGTCGGAGTAGTCGGTGAACCGTTTATCCCCGCACGCTTCATTCCTTCCAGCAGCGGGTTAACCCCGCCGCCCACCACCTTATCCCCCTTCCGATCTCTCACGCTGTCCCTCGCCTTCTTCGCCATCTCCAGCTTGTCGTCCTCGACGACCTTGAGTTTAACGCGGCACTTTACGCCCTTGTTCTGCGCGATGCCCTTGAGGAAACCGACGACAAAGCGCGAGTCGCCCATCCAGCGGAGGTTCTCGGTGCCGATGTCTAGGTCGACCATGAGACCGACGGCTTGAGAAAGGAAGGAGAAGCGCCGGTTCATGGATGGAAGGAGGAGGACAGAGCAAAGGTCAATGGGCATGCTCCGGCCTGCGCGGTGTGTCAGCTGGGAAGGAGGTCAAATATGCCTGTGGACACGGGTGACCCACCTTTGATGATGTTGAGGCATGCTAATGGGATATTGAAGGTGTCTTTGACGCCCACCAAGTTGATAGACACGGCGCAGGCCGATCCTGGACGAAATGACATTCACATTCAGGAAAAGAGGTCTCGGTGTGGGATAAAAACGCACGGCTCACCAGTGGGGATGGGTGCGATGGGGATCCCAAGCGCCTTACGAGCGTCAGGGCGAGCGGCAAGGCCGTTGATCACCTCGTAGATGAGACCGTCACCGGAGGACGTGGCGATGACGCTAGGCAGGTCAGAGAGTCAGCTGGTGCGTCGATCAGCTGAACATCTAGCCAACACACTCATAGACGAGATCCATGCTGCTGGCAATCTCTTCGGCATGAAGGCTGTGTGTGGTCTCTGCGTTGCATTGGAAGTCAGCTCAGCCCACGTGGGTCACGGCGAATGAGGCTCACCTCGGACATCTACGACAGCTCCTGCTGCGTCCAGGATGGGCAGCGCTGTGCCGCTGACGATGCTCTTCGCTTTGCCCTTACCCCCGACAGGATTGACGAGCAAGAGGACTCTTCTGAACGGCTTGATGACTGTGATCATATCAGCTACGGCCGGGCCATGTGTGAAGTGCAATGTAATCTAGCTTACCCCCATACGCCGCGGCCATGACAGTCTGCACCCACTGCTCCGCCTCGGGCACATGGATAGGCTCTACCAGCACGTGCAGTTTAGTCAATTTGAGGTTGGTACCATCCCCCGTAAGGCAGTGGAGGTCAAGCCGGCGTTTCTGTCTCTGATGCTTATCGGCAGCGATATGGGCTTTGAGAAAGTTCCTCAGGGTACATGTCAGGAGCCTCTTGGGTGCTGCAAAAGGAGGAGAACGCGTCAATATATGTGAACCGAGGAGGACGCGCATGACCACGTACGTCGACCGTCGTTTGAGAGCTGAAGAACGTCGAGAGCAGAGTTTTCGATGGTGAGGAGACCTCTTTTGTCGTTATGTAGTATGACGGGGAGATCTTGGTGCCCAGACATTGCAGGTTCAGTTTATATGCCGGAGTGGTGGGGGCATATAGTTGTCTGATAGTGTGAGGAGTAGGCACCCGAGCAAGAAGCGTCGGTCTCCTGGCGAGGCCCCGGCCTTCGAAGCGCACCAAGAATAAAAGTCGTGACGCCACGGATTCCAGTCACCGGGCAACGGGAAGGCGACTGCATCCAATGTCGTGACATTCCCCTCTTCGTACAGCACAAACACCCGCTATCTAATGCCCCCACCAGAGGGATCGACGCCCCCTCGGCTCCCACCTGGTGAAGGTCTGCTCTGCCTCTCATCCTCCCACCACAACCACCATGCGCGCTTCTCCACCCTCCTCGCAGCCTATCCTCTCAAACTCCTATCCCCTACACCTCTCCCTTCGCAGCCCGCGAACGTCGCCGCGGTATACACCCTAGCGTACGGTGGTGGACTTGTCGCCGGAGACGTAGTGTCTCTCCGAGTAGACGTTGGTAGAGGCTGCGGGCTCGTCATGCTTACGCAGGGCTCTACCAAAGTCTTCAAGCGCCGGCCGGGCATCCGCCCCCTCTCCCATTCGCACATCCCCCACCCGCGGGCCTCCTCCGGGCCAGCAGGCGAAATTATCACCCGACAAAGGATGCACATCACTCTCCAGCCCAACTCTTTCCTATTCCTCCTCCCCGACTCTATCTCCCCATTCCGCGCATCGTCCTATTCACAGGCCCAGCGGTTCGTCCTCCCCGAAGACCGCTCGGCGTCGGTGCTCGTACTGGATTGGGTCAACTCGGGGAGGGGACAGCGCCCCGGCTGGGGGGAGGAGGAGATATGGAGTATGGATGTTTATGGGTCGACGAATGAGGTGTTTGTGGGAAAAGACAGGCTGGTGATGCGCGAGCGCATGGTTCTGGATAACTCCCTTCCCCCCTCCAAGACACCCAACCCCACAGCTTTGTCCCCCATCGCCCGCCAGCTCTCCCCATACAACATCTACGCCACCCTCCTCCTCCTAGGCCCGCACCTGAACCCTCTCCTCGTGTACCTGAAACAGATCGCGGACAGAACACGCCAATTCCAGCTAAAGGAGCCGATGGGCTTGGTATGGTCGTTCAGCGAGGTAGACGAGCAGTTGGGCGGGGCAGTGGTGAGGATCGCGGCGAGGGAGGTGGAAGATGCGAGGAAGTGGCTGAGGGGGGTTATGACGGCAGCGGGGGTGGGGGGGCTGGTGGGTGAGGGACTATGGCCGAGGTGTATATAAGTGGGGGGGGGGGGATGTCGTTGGCTCTCGGTGGAAAAGGTGGGAGTGAGGGGGGGAGGGGGGGGGCACACAAAATGAAGTTGTACTTGTACAAATGCACGCCAGCTACTGCATAGAGCTCAATATAGCGAAGAGTGCACGGTTGAAGGGCACCAGCTTCCCCTTTGGAGTGCGTCTTGACTGCCTGACGAGAATTGCATGGCATTGCATGCGCATAATAGTACTACTTAGCCCTAGTTGTACAACCCAAAAGCCGGGGTTCCCAAGGGGTATATGTCTTCTCCACAAACACGCCTCCAGGGCACGACACCTCCCACCAAGTCGATCCTCCCGCCAGCCAGCCTACAGCTGCCCCACCTGCGCCGCCGTCTCCACAAAGTCGCTCGCCTCGTCCTTTTCAATCACCTTGATCGAGCTAACTTTTTGCTTATCAAAAAAGACGCCATAGAACTTGTCGGCCTGTGCGAGCATCTCGGCTTTGAAGGTGGTAGTGATGAACTGCGCGTTGGCAGACAGCGTGTGGATCATGCCTGGTGACGATTGAGGATTGTCAGTCGTTATTTTTCCTGGGTTGGGAGAAAGGTAGGACGTACTGGCAACAGCTGTTCGATACTGCGTATCGAGGTTGGCGTCAATCTCATCAAAGAGGTAGAACGGCGCAGGGTCACACTTCTGGATGGCGAAGACGAGCGCGAGAGCGACGAGCGACTTCTGCCCACCCGAGAGTTGCTGGATCCGCTGGCCCTCGTCATCCTTCGAGTTGAACGAGACCTGAAGAGCGTTGTTTTGTTGTTAGATCGTCTCTAAGAAAGACACCCAAGTTGAGAGGCGAGACGCACCTTGATAGTTACACCACTGTAGTTATCGATTTCGCTCTTCCCCCTGTCGGGCACTTGCCTTGGCGCGCTCTCCTCCGACTCATCGTCCGGGTACCCCTGCATCCGCTTCTGCATTACCAGCACGCCCTTGCCCGCCGGCACAAGCGTCTCAAAGACTTCTTCGAAGTACTTGGACACCTGTTTGAATGTGCGCTCGATCGCCTCGTCCTTGCGCTGGTCGAGCGTCTCGATCAGCTCAATGATCTTGGTCGCTGACTCGTCGAGCTCCTCGCGCCTGTTCAGCAGGTCGTCGCGCTGCTTAGTGAAGTTGTTGTACTGCTCAAACGCCTTCTTGTTGACGTGCGCGAACTTTCTGAGGCCGTCGTTGACCTTGTGCAAGCGCTTGATGATCTGCCCCGGCGCAAATTGTCTCCCGTTAGTTCAAACCCGCTACCGCCACGCCACGCACGCCAAATTCACCTTGTCGGCCCGTTGGTCCGTGTACTTTGAAAACGCCTCGTCTGGTAGCACACCCAGATCCCGGATAGCATTGTTGCACTCCTCCTTCCTAGTGACCAGCGTCTGCCTTTTGGTGAGGTAGCGCTCCGCGTTCTTCTGCACGCGCATGATCGTCCGCGTGTTCTCGAGCTGCTCGTTCTGCACGCGCTCGAGGTCGTCACTGATCTTGGCGATCTCAGCAGTGAGCTCCTCGATCCGGGTCTCAGATTCTAAAATGGTCACAACGTCAGCCTGTTGTCTTGAGCTCTTTGTTTCCAGCCCGACAGGAACACACCAGCAATCTGCTTCTTGAGCAAGTCGATAGACCGTATAAGGCCTCGTAGCTCCTTTTTGCGCTGCTCAATCTCGCCAGTCTGCATGACCCCGCTGCCCGCGTCCCCCTCTAGCTGGTCAAGCTTCCCCCGTAACTCTTCTCTTCGACGCCGGAGGTTCTCGGTGAGCTCGATCTCAAGCCTGCTGCGGTCGCCCGCCACCTAAGAGTGTCATTCGTTAGCTTGATCACTGGACAGACGGGCGCTATGAAAGCCCACCTTTGTTCTCGCCTGCGTCGCCTCCAAGAGCACCTTCTTCTCCTCCTCCGACCTCTTTGTCAGCTCGGCGAGCTGCGCCAGCTCCTCATCCGTCAACGTCTGCCTCATTGGCATCTTGAGCTCCTCCTCATAACTCGATCTCTTCTCCCTCGCATCCCTCAGCTCGCCCTCCGCCTCCTCTAGCCCCTCCTCCAACCTCCTAACCCGATCCCGCGCCTCCTCCTCCTCCCGGGCTGCCCACCCGACTTGCGCAGAAAGCATCCCTCGTCCATCGAGTATCTGCTTCCGCCGCGCCTCGAGCCGTTGGTTCTCGCCCATCGCCCGCGAGATGTCCTGCTCGAGCTTCGCCAGCCCCTCCTTCACCTCCGCGTGGCGTGCCGAATCTGTCTCGTACGCCGAACGCCATTTCTTGGCGGCCTTGACGGCGTCAAGGCGTGAGCGTCGGACGTCGTGATAACCACCTGTGAGAGCACCCTTGCGGTCGACGCGGTCGCCCTCGACGGTGACGGAATTGAGGTTGTGGGTTCGGGTGTAGCCCGCAGCCGTCTGGAGGTCCTCGCAGATGATCGTGCGGCCAAACACCTGTGGTGAATGAAGAGGTCAACTTTGCAGTTCTTTCTGCGAAACCTACTTGGGAGCTTACCTGTTCAAACGCCATCACGTACTCGCGGTCGAACCGCAATTTCTGGATCATCGGCACCGCGTCGTTCGCCTTGGGGTAGTTGACTGTGTGGCTCTTAAGCCGGTTCAATGGCATGCACGTCACTCGCCCACTCTTTTCGCGGGTCATCACGTCCAGCAGCTTGCTCGCTGTCTCGTCCGTGTCGACCACAACATGGAAAAGGCTGGTGCTGTTACGTCAGCTCGCTGGCAGAACTCCTCGAAGCTGACTCACCTGTTACCAGCAGTGACCTCGACAGCATTCTTGTACGTGTCCGAGACTTCGAACAGTTCGTACAGAGGGCCGTAAACACCCTCAAGGTTGAGGCGCTTGGCGATTTGCTTCACGGATCGGAGACCATTACTCGTGTCCTGGGTATTCGTCAGATCATAGCTTGGGCGTTTTCCAGCAAAACGTGATCTCACCTTGTCCATCATACCCAATAGCGAGCGCTCGGCATTCTCCATCTCACCCTTAGCGTTGGACACAGTCTGTCCCAGCTTGCCGTCCTCGCGCCAGAGCTCTCTGCAGACAATCGCCAGGCGTCAGCGTCTTTCGCCGTGGCCGGAACCTTTACACGCACTTTCTTTGTTCGTACATCCCGTCTAACCCGGCCCTCAACCCCGTAATTTCCTCGCCCATCTTCCTCAGGCCCTCTCTCCTTTCCTCCTCGCCTTTCGCTTGCTCCTCCGCCCGCGAGCTCACTTCCCCCAACTGCGCCTTAGCGCTCTCCACATCCTTCCGCAGCGTGTCCACACGTTTCTGCTGGTCCTTCTCGTATGCCTTCAGCGACTTGATCTCGGCGGAGAGGTACTTGTCGCGCGCGGCTTGGGTGGTGAACTGCTGGGCACGGCCTTGCTTGGAAAAGAGGACGGAAAGTTTGGATTGGGTCGAGTCAAGTCTGAGGGATGGGGCAAACGAATCAGTCTCAACGCTGATCAATGGACACAACTTGCCAACTCACGTCTCCCTCGCAGCCCTCTCCTCCGCGATCCGCTCCTGCACCTCCCCGACGAGCACCTCCAACCTCCCCGACACCTCTTCAATGCGCTCCTCAAGAAGCAGGAGCTCCTTCCCAATCTCCTGGCGTCGCTGCTCTCCAGCCTCCCCCGCTGTTTCGAAATCTTCAATCAGACACTCGATCTCGGTCTTTGCGCGCACGAGGTCGGCCATCTCGGACTCGTACTGCCGGAGAGCAATCTGGGTGGTGGAGAGGGAGTGTTTAGCGGCTGTAAGGGCGTCTTCGTAGCGCTGCGACGGCGCGTCAGCTGTCTGACCATTATGACTGTCAGCGCAGACAGCTCACCTGGACTTCCTCCTCGCGCTCATTGAATTCTTTGCGCTTCTCATTACTGCTATGGATATCCTGTCTCCTCTCGGTCTCGACCTGACACCACTCGTCAGCTATCTCCCAAGAAGAGCGCTGCTACCAACAGAACGCTAGCTTACCTCATCCAGGGCATTCGTAACATCCTCCAGCTCCCGCTGATGGAGCGCATACTCCAAGCACCGCCTCTCTCTGTCTTTCTCCTGGTATTCCTTCAGCTCCTCCTTTTCCTCCTCAAGCTCGTTCAGGCGCTCCTCGATGAACGACAGGAGCTCCGCGATCTTGTCGCGTTTAGCATCTGTGCCGGGCACGGAGGTGTCAGTTTACTCGAGCGATCGCCAAGGGAGATGCAATGAGAGCAGCTGACCGGTCTCATCCATGATCCGCGTCGATTCGGAGCGCTTCTGTTCGTAAACCTCTGTACCTGCCACATCCTTCAGCAGCCGCAGCCTCTCCCTATCATTCATGTTTGTCAAATGCGTGATCTACCCCTTTGTCAGCTTCGTCCCATTCTTGCCCTTGCCACAACGCGGTTCGTCCAAGCAGCAACACGGATAGCAAAGGGCTACTCACTCGACCTTGCGGGACGATATAGTATGGGTTGGCTTTACTGAATCCCGCGCTCTCAAGCAGCTGGTCCACCTCGGACTTGCTCGCGCTCTTACGGTCCAGCGAGTACTCGTCCTTCTTAAGACCAATCGTGCGGCGGAGTACGAGCTCGGGCCGGCCAGTGGGGAATCGACCGTCGGTGTCTGTAAGGGTAAGGGGGTGAGGGGTGGCGAGGAGATGGCGAGGGAGGTACATATGGTCAGCAGGAACCCTGCCGCCCCAGGTCATCTGCATGGGAAAGTGTCTCACTGTCAAACACAACTTCCACGTAAGCCGAGAGCGTTGTCGTCGTGCTCGTCCCCTCATGCAGGAGCCGCTGCCTTTCCTCCCTGCTTAGCTTGGTGTACTGGTCTGAGAGAACGAATCGGATCGCTATTGGTGTGGATCGCGTGGCGTGACGGGAGTCAGCGATTTGAGGGGGTTGTGGAGGGCGGGTGGAGGTATCCCGTATACTGGATGAGTGGCAGGGAATGCTACTCACCGGAGAAGAAATTCGATTTTCCACTCCCATTTCGCCCGACCACAACATTATGCCCCGGGCTGTCGCACGCGTCGCGTCAGTACATTACCCCACTATCACTATTCATCTCTCTTCGCCAGGCAAGCTCACGAGAAGGGGTCAACAGCGACTTGATCTCGGTAGGACTTGAAGCCTGTATGGTTACCAGCGGGTTAGTACGGGTGGTACGAGACGAGGGGGCGGTGGTAGCCGAAGGGAAGGAGAGGGGCATACCTTGGATGGTGATTGTTTTGATGTACTACCGGCCCCATATATGTCAGCCCCGTAACAGCTTCCAGCATATTCTAGCTCACCATGTCGCCTCTTGGTCACCTGCAGTCGGGAATGTTGAATACCCAGAGGGAGATGGGGTGCAAGGAGCGGACAGGGGACGGAGGGAGGCAAAACGGGAGAGAGAGCGACGACGCGAGGTGAGGGGGGGGATCATGTTCGCGCTTCACCGCCCGAAAGTCGCGTCAACCATGCTTACGTAAGGAAGGGGGGGCAGCCAACTGGCCAGACAGGCTTGCCAGCGTGAGCTGCGTGGCGGGCGACGCGAAGGAGTGGAGAAAGAGCAGAAACGGAAGTATACATATTATACAAATGACGGATATCACCGCGCCCCATGCGAAGATACAAGATTATAACCAGAGTTACAAGACACAAAAACCCCCATCGCCAAGCTTCACTCTATAACAGACTGTACTGTATAGCGCACTCTTGTGTATTGTGAGATGAGGTGAGGACCGGGAGATCTGGGTGCCCCTATTGGACGCGATGGTGCACAGGCACCTAGCGCCACAATCAGAAGGTAGGGGCGGGCGACGGCGAAGGGCAGTCGGAGTGAAATGGCGAAGGGCGGAGAGGAAATGGGAGGGAAGGGTATCCCTGACGCTTAGTGCGAGATGTACTGGAAGACGTACGACACCTCCGGGAGCCCGAGCTCTGCCCTCAGGAGGTCGTCGTGCATCTTGCCAAGCTCTGCATTCGGGAAATGGTTCCACCTGTTCCACGCTTCCGTCAGCATCTGCACTTTAACCATGCACCCTGCAGAGCCACACTCAAGCATCTCAAGCCCAGACACAAGGACCGGGGATCTGAAGAACTCACGTGCTAGCATCACCATAAAGCAGCGCCGGTGCCTTGACGAACTGCTTGCCCTCCCGGCAGCGCTTGCACTTGTACGTGTCGTGCGTGTCGCACGCCGTTTTGGGGTTGAAGTTGAACAGCTGGCGCAAGTCGCCTTGCGTGAAGTGGCGCGCAGTGTCTTCGGCCTCGTCGACGACGCACGCGGAGAGGTTTTGTTTTTGGCACCTGCCGTCGTGAGCCGTCAGCAGGGATGGCGACGGGGGCCGCGTCTGAAAGAGGGACTGGTACCTACTGCCGCTGGAAGATCTTCTCCTCGATTGTGCCCGTCGTTTGGAACCGATATACAAAACACTCCTTCTTCTGACCGTCTCGCCACACGCGTGCTAATGCCTGCTGGTCGCTCGCCGGGTTCCAGTCCTGCCCAAACACGCACCATGGTTATCAGCTTCCTGCCCATCTATTCATCTGGCGAATACGAGGTCCTTGTAGCTGATGCAGCAGCCCCAGAGGACAGCACAACAGAGGGACGAGTGAGCAATGACTCACCGGGTCAAAGAGCACAAGCCGATTCGCCCCAATCAAGTTGATTCCACACCCGCCCGCCTTGGAGCTCAGGAGAAAGACAAACTCTCTACTGTCCGGGTGGTTAAACTGCGCCACGATCTTGGAGCGTTTGGGGACCGACATGGAGCCGTCAAGGCGGAGGTATGGGAATCTGCGTGTGGGTGGTGACTTTGTCAGGGGTCTGTGTGGATGGAAGGGGATGGACGGCGCACCTCTTGCCGCGGCATAGCTTCTCCATTAGGTCGAGCGTTTGAGTAGCGTTGCTGATGAGCACGATCTTGTCGTTTGTGTGATCATGGATATGATCTAGCATCCTATCCACCCTCATCTTGTCAGTACCCTCCCCCATCCAGGCCAGAGCGTAGACGTTGACGATCTGGGGGCGACTCACCTCTCCAGCACCGTAAATTTTCCCGAATACTCGCAATTAACCGTCCTATCCCTCCCCTTCCCCACATACTCAGCCGGCAACAACTTCTCGCTCCCGGGCAGGTCTCCTGGTAGATTAAGCAAATCCGGATGGTTGACGAGCTTGCGCAAGAGCCCGATCGCCTTGAGCGGCTGGGAATCTTTACCGCGGAGGAGGCGCTGAACGTCTTTGGAGGTGACGAAGAGGTTGTAGAGGGCGGATTGGAGGGGGCTAGCACGGCAGAAGACGACGTGCTCGTATTTGACCGGGACTGTTATTTGGGTGGTTGGGAGGAAGGGGGTCTCAGCTGGTGGCTCGACGACGGCAGTGGCAGACGGCAGAGCTCACGATACTTGGACAACAAATCGTTCGTTCTCCTGATGATAAACTTGCTCACCAACCCCCCAAGCTCTTTCAGCTTCACATCACTCTCTGCCTTATCCTTATCGCTCGCATCAGCATCCCGCCCCTTCAAGATCTTGAGCTCGAAATTCTTCTTGAAATCGAGCTTGGACCCGAGGTACTCTGGGTTGGCGAAATTGAGGAGTGCGAAATACTCGGAGAGGTCGTTCTGGATGGGCGTACCCGTGAGGATGACGCGGCGCTGGACTTTGAGAGCAGTGAGGGCTTGGAAAGTGAGTGTGTCTGGGCGGCGGCGGGTAGGGGAGGGAGGGAGGGAAGAGTCAGTTGCTTGCAGCGACGGGTAAACAGGGGATCGTCAGGGCTCACCGGCGTTCTTGAGACGGTGTCCCTCGTCGGCGAGGAGAAGCCCGATCTCGCAGTTCGCGAGTTCATCCTGCAGAGTACGGAGGGTCTCGTAAGATACGATCATCACTACCCCACAACGACAATCAGCCTTCTACCCATGCACACGTACCCGATGGCCGACATCCCGAAAACAACTCACCTGGCAAAGTAACACTCCGCCCATGCGCTTGAGCCCACCGCCTCACGGCCGGGATGAGCTCCGCCTTCCCGCCCTTCCCGTCCACTACCATCGGGTTGATCGCGCCCGGGCCGAGCCATTTGATGAGCTCGTTGGCCCAGTTACCGACGAGCGAGGTGGGGCACGCGATGATCACTTTTTCGCAGGTGGGTTTGCCAGCGATGGGAGATTGTTTGATGAGGGTCCAGAGAAGGGCGATGCATTGAAGGGTCTTGCCTGGGGGTAAGTGAGTGGGTGAGCGAGTGGGTGAGCGATATTTTGATAGGAATGGATGGCTGGGACGTACCTAGACCCATCTCGTCTGCCATGATGCAGCCCCACGCGCCTTTGGCCAGCAGGCCGGTGGTGCACCGATACAGAAACTGTTGATGGTCGGCGATCGGTCATCGGCTTGATATTCGCTACCAGCGAACCAAGAAGCTCACCTTGACACCCTCAATCTGATGCGGCCGCAAAACCTTTGCCAGCCTTGGATCGATCACAACCGGCACCTTCACATCCTTTTTCACCTTCTCATCCACGATCCCCAGAATCGCCTTCAAACTTTTATGCGGGCCCCGCGCCTGCTCGTCCCTCACCTTCTCTGCCGCTTCCTCCTTGCGCGCGGCGAGCTCCTCGGGCGACGGGAGGTCATCGATGGTAGGGTCGAAGAGGACGATGGCGGTGTCTGCCATGGGGTCGTGCAGCGGGCGCGGGGTGAGGGTCGGGTGGCGGCGTGCGCCGAGGGAGGCGTAGGAGAGGGAGTGGATGATGGGTTCAGATGTATCGGAGTTGTACATTACAGGGATGGAGAAGCTACGTGCTGTGGTTAGTGAGAGCACAGGATGACGAACAGGAAGACAGGCACCTTTTGGTGAACACACCACCCTTCTCTTTGGGCTTGAACACGGGGAACTTGCGGTTGCACCATTTCGCCATATCCCCCAGCACCCCGTCCTCCCCATACTCCTTATTCCCCATAGCAAATTTTCCTTTCTTACTCGGCTTACCCTCCGCCTCACCATCGTCGTCGTCATTTTCGCCGCCTTGTTCCTTGTACGACACGGCCTTGCGTTTACGCGCTGGGAGGGCGAGATCACGCTTGGGGGCGGAGGCGGCGGGCGCTTTGAAGGGCTTGGAGACGAGACCGAAGCCGGCAGCGGTGGCGGAGGTGAGAGGTGTATCGCCTGGACGCTGGGGGGGCGGTCTACGGAGCATGGCGATGATAGGAGGGTGTGGATGAGGGTGAGGGAAGAGCGGTGAATGGAAGATTGTTATTGACACTCGGCGGAGTGTGCCGACGGATTGTTGTGGCAAGCAAGTCGCGTCGGTCCAGTCAGCTCTGCGGTGGAGGTGCGGAGGGGGTGACGTGTGATAAAGTTTCTTAGTGCCGTAACGTGACCTAAAGGGGCTGTAAATAAGGTGCATTAAGTAAAGGGCAGTCGCGTTAAAGTACACCCTGAGCGGTGCGGTGCATCGCAGATCCCAGATGACGACTCCAGGGGGCTGGCTGGTTACAGGGACGGCCTCTGCTGGCTGCATCTGGCTGCTGGCGGGCCCGGTGGTGGTTAGCGGGTCGCCGCGTGAAACTTACTTGGGAGAACCTAAGAGGACAGCCATAAACACTCTCGCCTGGCTATACATACCAGACAGCACCTCGTGGTATATATACGCTCCCCCTTCCCTCACTCCCACTCACTCTCACTCACTCCCACTCACTCCCACTCACTCGCACATACTCCACAACCCGCAGCCAGCCTTCCCCCTCACTCCTCACACCCCCGCCACCAACGCGACAACAGCCGCGCCTCGTTTACACATTTCTCCCGCATACTTTCTCCCTCACAACCCTCTCTCTTCTTCCTCTTCACCTCTCATCTCCATATCTCTCTTTGCATACTCCCTCCCCTACTCTACCCACACACCACACACACACATTCAGTCGTCGACACCCACGCCCAGCATATCCACCGAACTTTCGCGAAAAATATCGTCACTCGTGAGTCCGCCCTTCCCTGCCTCCCTCCAAAATAGATACAGGGGCTGTACAGCCCTTGTACTTCTCTCGCCGCCGATACCGCCTCGCAGTCTCCCATCACTGGTGTGGTGCTCTGATTGGCATTCAAAGCGGTTTCTTATCTTCTGATCACCCCCCCTCCCCCCCGCCACCTCGTCAGCGGCGTAGCTGACAACCTGCTTCCTTCCCCCCCTCTCTTGCCACGTTGCCACCGACGCTGTTGCCCAACACGCCCCCCCCTAAACGTCCTTTCCACCCCTTCACCCGAATCGTATCCTCCTCTTCATCACTCGATTCGGCATCCTTTCCAACCTCGTGTTCTTTTGGCACGCCCCTTCCTGCCTGCGGGTACTGCTTCCTGCAAACCGCCCAATCACACATCCCTTTGCCCATCGTCCTCCCGCCACATCCCCCCCTTTTTCTGTCGGACCTGGATATCGCCCGCTTTCCATCATTGCATCCCATAGATTCCCCATCTCTCTCTATCCTAGCTTTTTCGTCCATCTCCGCATCACCTTCACCCCTCGTAGTCAAGATGTGTGGTAAGTGCCAGTTTTATTTAGTCCGAAATTACGTCAAGGAGCACCGCCTACCTCATTACCTCCCCCCCTCCCAAACACAGGAATCTTCTCCTACTGCTCGTTCCTCTGTGAGAAGGACAGACAATACGTCTGTGATGTTCTGTGCAACGGTCTTGCAAGGCTGGAGTACCGTGGGTACGACAGTGCCGGTAAGTCTCCCCCCGACCCCCCCAGATCCCTTATTTTCTCAGAGAACAGCGACGCGTCGCGTGCGCGGCCATTACGCTATCCAATTATCCGTCTCCCAAACACT
The DNA here is from genome assembly GCA_024271845.1 of Cryptococcus sp. VH57_BW. NCBI lineage: Eukaryota > Fungi > Basidiomycota > Tremellomycetes > Tremellales > Cryptococcaceae > Cryptococcus > Cryptococcus sp. VH57_BW. Next base: position 24,408 of record JANBXI010000046.1, read on the forward strand.
TTGCCTTCATGCTGACTGCGCACCCCTTCCCCTGCCCCCCTTCCCTGCCCACCCCCAGGTATTGGAATCGACGGCGACAGTGTCGGCGCCCCCATGATCCTCTTCAAGGAGGTCGGCAAGGTTGCTGCGCTCCGCAAGCACATTGCCGACGCGGTCCCGTACAGCGGGCAGGCCAAGGTCGACATGAAGAAGGTCTTCCTCAGCCAGACGTCCATGGCGCACACCCGATGGGCGACGCACGGCGTGCCCAGCCCGCTCAACTGCCACCCGCACGTGAGCGATGCATTGACCGAGTTTAGCTTGGTGCACAGTGAGTCGCCTGTTTGGGGAGGCGGTGTGGCGCAGTGTGGAGCGGCACTGATGTCTTGACTTGCGCGTTCGCGTAGACGGTATCATCACCAACTGTGAGTCGGGCTTTATTTCTAACCGCACACGAGAGACAGGTGCTGACTCTGACCCGCAGACAAGGAGCTCAAGCTCGTCCTCCTCAAGCGAGGCTACACCTTCCACACCGATACCGACACCGAGGCCGTCGCTGTCCTCTGCAAGTACGTCTGGGATAGCCAGCCCAACAAACGCCTCAACTTCACCGAGCTCATCAAGACCGTCGTCAAGGAGCTTGTACGTGGTCCGGGTCGTGTAATGCAGAGGGAGCTAGAGCTGACGACGGAGAGTAGGAGGGTTCGTTCGCGTTCGTGTTCAAGTCGGTGCACTTCCCCGACGAGATCGTCGCGGCCCGCCGAGGGTCCCCCCTCCTCATCGGTGTCAAGACAGACAGGAAGTTGAAGGTCGACTTTGTGGATGTCGAGCTCCCCACCAACGACGAGCGAGGTGCGTCGTCCGCCCACTTCCACTTAAAATGAAAAGCTTACGCCGATACTTTTCCTGTAGTGGACGGCGGCGAAACCGGCGGTCTCCTTGCCGTGCCCGCTGCGGTCGCTGAGGGCGCCGGCCCCAAGCTCCGCCGCTCCCAGTCCCGCGCTTTCCTGTCCGAGGACGGGATGCCCCAGCCTATTGAGTTCTTTGTGGCGTCGGATGCCAGCGCCGTGATTGAGCACACCAAGAGGGTGTTGTACCTCGAGGATGACGACATTGCGCACATTGCCGAGGGTGGTGAGTGTTCGGATGGGCAATGGAACAGAGATGGTGCAGGGATGGGTGAAGGACATGGCTGATGGGACCCCCTTGCAGAGCTCCACATCCACCGCCTCCGCCGCGACGACACCGTTTCTTCTGTCCGCGCCATCGAGCACCTCGAGATCGAGCTCGCCGAAATCATGAAGGGCCAGTTCGACCACTTCATGCAGAAGGAGATATACGAGCAGCCCGAGTCCGTCGTCAACACCATGCGCGGGCGAATCAACTTTGACACGCGCTCGGTGATGCTCGGCGGTCTCAAGGCGTACCTGCCCGTGATCAGGCGGGGGAGGAGGCTGCTCTTTGTCGCGTGTGGCACAAGCTACCACTCGTGTATCGCTGCGCGCCCCGTGTTTGAGGAGTTGACCGACATACCCGTCGCGGTGGAGCTCGCGTCCGACTTCCTCGACCGCAGGACTCCCGTCTTCCGGGATGACGTCGCGGTGTTTGTGTCACAGTCAGGCGAGACAGCCGACACCATCCTCGCGATGCGGTACTGCCTCGAGCGTGGTGCGCTCTGCCTCGGTGTGGTCAACACGGTCGGCTCGACTCTCTCGCGTGAGACCCACTCTGGTGTGCACATCAACGCCGGCCCCGAGATCGGTGTCGCCTCCACCAAGGCGTACACGTCGCAGTACGTCGCGCTCGTCATGATTGCCCTGCAGCTCTCAGACGACTCCATCACCAAGACGGCGAGGCGGCAGCAGATCATCGACGGCTTGCACGATATCCCGTCGCAGATAAGAAAGGTACTGTCGATGGACAAGGCACTGCAGCAGATGGCGAGGGACATGCTCGCCAAGGAGAAGAGTCTGTTGATCATGGGCCGAGGGTACCAGTGTGAGTCGGTGTTACGGCGGGCCGATAGGGATTGCGTAAGCTGATAGCCGGCGGTGACAGACGCAACGTGTCTCGAGGGTGCGCTCAAGATCAAGGAGGTGTCGTACATGCACTCTGAGGGTATCTTGGCGGGCGAGCTCAAGCATGGTCCCCTTGCATTGATCGACGAGCACCTCCCGTGAGTGTTTCCCCTATGGTGTGAGATGAGCACAGCTGACTGTCGAACTATGCTTGTCGCTGCAGTGTCATCTTCATCATGACCCGAGACTCGCTGTACCCGAAGGTCCAGTCTGCGCTTGCCCAGGTGACTGCTCGTAAGGGCCGACCTAGTGAGTTGACTGCTGGGGGAGTACATAGGGCAACAACTGACAAGGTGTTTCGTCAACAGTCATTATCTGCAACGAGGACGATGACACCGTGACCGACAACGCGAAGGTCATCCGCGTGCCCCAGACGGTTGACTGTCTGCAGGGCTTGATCAACGTCATCCCCCTCCAGCTCTTGTCGTACCGTGAGTCTGCCCCGCGGATCTGTTGGGGAATGCTACTCGTGGCGACAAGCTGACGTATTTTGGATGACGCGACAGACCTCGCCATCATGAACGGCGTCGACGTTGATTTCCCTCGTAACCTCGCCAAGTCGGTCACCACCGAGTAAGCGGGTTAATGTACCCGGTGTTGTCGATGTCCCCGAACTCAAGGACATTCTCCCAACTTCTTCTCCATCTCTCTCCCTCCCCGTTTCGTCACATTCTGTCTCTTTCCCACTTCTTTGCTTCTCTCTGTATCCTCTCTCACACTCTCTCAGTCGCTCTGACTCTCTTCCATCTCCCACCCTACATGCCATCTGTCCCCGTCCTTCCACCCTCGCATATTCTCCCTTATGTGATGTAAATACGTAAAGCGATCAGGGGAGGCGGCGAGGACAGTTGACTCTGGTGGATGGACGGAGAGGGCTGTAGAACGAAATGGGTGGTAGGCGTGGGGAGCGGGTGCTGTGTGTGTGGGGTTCCCTTGTGATACACGGTTGCATGGATTCACGTTTACGTTTCAATTGAGTTCAGTTGCACGTCAAGAAGCAGGTTGTGTTGCATGCTCAGGAGACCTGACAGAGGTGTATATGTACCGTGTATATACATACCATCACTCTACAGAACAGCTTCGACAATATGTACGAGAAGCGGCGCCAGCGATCCACAGGGAGGATAGTAGTGTGGCCAAGGTGTGACAGCGGACTAGGTGCGACGGCTTGGGTTTCGCTGAGGTATTTGCAGGTCTGTAGGTTTATGCTAGAGTCGCTTACGATGCCATGCGAGGGGATTCTGCGGGGGGAGCTGGCACTTGGCCAAACACACACAGCAGCCAGCGACTTACTCCTCTCCTGACCTCAACCACCAGCATATCTCATATGCTGAACCTGCGTGTACTGTGTGCTGTAAACCATGCCCTGCCTATGGACGACCATGCTCTATACTCTGTGTTCTGTGTACTGTGGACTGTGCAAAGGATATAGATAAGCTGCACCACTTATAGGGATACTTGACCTCGCCAGGGGGTGAGCGCAGGGGTGCGCTGTGCCGTGTGATCGTACGCGACATCAGGCATCAGCTCTCGCCGTTTATCAGAGTTCAATACATCAGTCAGTGCACTCTCTCCCTCCCCCTCCTCCGACTTCATCATCCTCCCGTGGGCTGGAGTGTTTGTGCACGCGCCCCTCCTCCCCCGCTCGTCTGATCGTCCGCTCGCCTAGCGCGAGCGCACCCGTGAAGAAGTATTATGGTCACAGTCAAGAACACCAACAAACGACCAAAAGGTACGCTCGTTCTCCCCTTCGCGCACAGGCGGAGGTAAGTGGAATATCATCATCAACATCATGATCAGCACTCCGCTCCTCCCCGTTTTGCTCCGATCTCCTCAGTATTCAGCTGTTTTTTTTCTCTCGCATTCTCCGTTTTTGGGTGGGGGGAGTGGGGTATATGAGTCGGGGTAAGGGATATAGGTAAAAGTGGTAGTGTGGTCAGACAGGTAAGGATAGGTGGAAGGAAGGTGCGGTGTGTGAGGGATGGGGTGTAGAGTGAAGGGATGAGAAACTGGGGGGCACATGGGCTGGGAGATGGGGAGATCACTCGGCAGCGACTGGGGGTTGCTGGCCCATAGACGCATAGTAACTGATCGCAACCGATTGTCAGTTCTTACACTCTCCCAGCAACCAAGTCACGAGTGGACTCACGCGGCATAAGCGTCTGCCGCACCACCGGCCGCACCCGCGCCCGCACCCGCCCCGGCACCAGCCCCACCAGGCGTCCCAAACCCGCTCTGCTGACCCTGCCCCTGCCCACCATAGCCACCTGGCGTCCCCCACCCGCCCTGCCCACCCTGCTGCCCGCCTTGCTGGTACCCGCCGTAGCCCTGCCCGGGGCTGTTGCCATACCCCTGAGGCGGTCCTTGGCCGTAACCACCAGGTCCACCGGGCCCTCCGTGATGCCCCTGGAAGCCGCCTTGGAAACCGCCTTGGTGGAAGCCTCCGCCGGGAGGGCCGCGGAACCCGCCTGCGTCTGAAAATTAGGGAAGGAGACCGGGAGTCAGCGGTGTTCGAGAGAGGGGTAGGCGGGCAGTGCGGAAGAATAGCTTACTGGTGTTCCAATTCTCGGGCATACGCCATGGAGGCACCCGTGACTCGGGAGGGACAGCGCCAGGCCCAGAGGTGATAGCGGCCACGGGCGGGCCTGCACCACCGGTGCTGGCGCCGCCCTCGCCGAGCTCAGCCATGAGCGCAGAGTACTCTGAGTCGAACTGGGTCTGCTTGTTCTGTGCCAGGTTGGGGTCGCCGCGCCCTCGGCAGTCTCGGGCCATGTGGCCGGCTGATATAAGGATCGAGTGTAAGAGAGATTTAGGATGAGTGAGTCGAGAGAAATGACTTACCTCCACCACAGAGCCTACAGATGACGTTGGCGCTGTACACACGCTGCTGAGGGCACTCCCAGCGTCGATGGCCTGCCAGTCGCCGGGTCAGCATCCATCGCGAGATGCTTCGAAGGAAAAACTCACCCTTTTCACCACAGTTCTGGCACAGCTGGTTCTCGTCATCACGAAGGGTACCGTTGAGCGAGGCAAGCTCACGCAGCTGGTTTCGCTTGTGGTCGTTCTCGCCCTCGGGGGTGGACGCAGCCTGTTTCAAAAATGAGCACTTGCCTCAAACGAAGGAGATGAATATGTTACTTACAGTCTCGATGACCCTGTTGATCAACGCCACACATGCCTTCACCTTGGCCTCGTCATCCGCAGTGATGAGACAGTGTAGCTCGTCCTCCTCATCATGGGGGAACTGCCCCGGCCTCCCTTTCCCCTCCTTGACACTCCCCTTGCCTCGGATACTGATCTTGGCGCCGCTCTGCCTCTCCATGTTCTTCAACGAATTGCCTCGCGGCCCTACCAGAAGACCAAAGAAATTGATCTCGGGGAACTCCTTAACGGGGATGTACACCTTGTCGGTGGGCCTGCCGGAGCGCCTCTGCTGCTGGAACTCTGCGGGCGGGCGGAAGTTGGGGTCTGACTTGATCGCGCGGTCGACTAGCTTGGCGCGCTCGTCCTCAAGTTTCTTGCGGTACCTCACCTCGCGGGTGTTTGCGCGCCGACCGTACGAGTCGTACTGCGGGGGCGGCGAGGGGGAGCGCTGGCCGTCGGGGGGCACGACGTCGCCGGTGCGGAGCTTGCGATTTATCTCCTCGAGGCGCACGTGGATGGCATAGTTGTCAAGTTCGTGCTGCGAGACGTTGCCCATGACAGCGACAGGCATGCCGGGGACTTCTACACGAGCAGAAGCGTCGCCCCATCGCGACCTGCGCTTGCGAGGACCGTCTGCAGGCTGAGTCAGCGAAATGCACACGGCCGTGCCATGCCACCGACGTTGCTCTTGAACTCACCTTCAGCGGGCTCCTCACGATCACGCTCACGGCCCCTGTCCCTGTCCCTGTCGTCGTCCCTCCTGCCACTATCTTTGTCCCCGTACCGATCCCGATCGTCCCGTCGGTAGTCATCCCTCCGCCTGTCGTAGTCGTCCCGCGGTCGCTCATCCCTCCTCCCGCCGTAGTCATCTCGCTCTCTCTCGCGCTCTTGTCGACCGTTGAAGAACTGGATGTCGGAGGGGGGAGGGCGGGGCGCGTGGGCAGGGGGGGCGGATGGGGGGGGAGCTTCTTCGGGTAGACCGAATCGGCGCTTGCCTGCGGCAATGGGGACCTGTGTGGGGGGTGTGAGCGGTGTGGAAGGTGGTTTGGGACTGTACTTACGTCGTTTGTGCCGGATGTACGGGCTGCTGGTCTCCACATGGTGCTGGTATCTGGATGTGTTTTTAGTAAAAGGATAATGTAAAGGATCATGAAACTGGAGTGCTTTGAGGACGAACGAAAAGCGCCAACCGGCAGCAGTGGCGAGCAAGGCGAGTAGCTATTGAATTAATTACTCGAGATTTTTACCCATTTATCCCACGCACCACTGGCAGGTGGGCTGGCTGCACTCTTCGCGGCACCAATACTCTCGATTCGTCATACTCTACAACAGCAACGAGGACATATCACCATGCTGAACACAAGCAGTACGTACTGGGTGGAAGACGGGCAACCAATGAACGTAGGCTGACACCCCCCAAGGCGCACTCCAAGGCGGCAAGGTCTCTCGCGAAGAGTTCCGACGCCAGAAAGACCTCGACGCCGCTCGTAAAGCCGGTACCGCCCCTGCTGCTGTGGATGAGGAAGGGAACGCAATCAACCCCCATATCCCCGAGTATATCACCAAGGCGCCCTGGTACGCGGATACCGGCCGCCCCTCGCTCGCGCACCAGCGCCGACCCGACGATGGCCACCAGCATCTGAAGCTGGACGAGTGGTACGATCGCGGCGCAAAGGCGGGGCCAGCGGCCAAGAAGTTTCGGAAGGGTGCTTGCGAGAATTGCGGGGCGATGACGCACAAGAAGCGAGACTGTGTGGAGCGGCCAAGGAAGCGGGGCGCAAAGTTCACCAACAAGGACATCGCGCCCGACGAGGTCGTGCAGGACTTCCGGGGCGACTACGACGCCAAGCGGGATCGGTGGAACGGGTACGACCCCAGCACGTACAAGACCGTGGTAGAAGAGTACGAGGCAACCGAGGAGATGAGGCGCAAGTTTAGGGAGGAGGAGATCGATAAGCAGACATCGACGGACATGGCAGCGGTGAAGAAGGTGGCGAAGAAGGACAAGGAGGCGGATGACGACGACGACTTTGGGTCGAGCGACGATGAAGACGAGGACGAGGACAAGTACGCGGACGCGGCGGACCAGGTGGGGCAGAAGCTCGACACCAAGACCCGTGTCACGGTCAGAAACTTGCGAATCCGAGAGGACACCGCAAAGTATCTGATCAACCTCGACGAGAACTCGGCGTACTATGATCCCAAGACCCGTTCCATGCGTGATGCCCCGGTACAGGGCATGGCCGCTGAGGATGTGAGCTGTTCGCTTTGCTGGAGGCCGGCGACATACACTAACTCGGCTATAGATGAAATTCGCAGGCGACAACTTCGAGCGTCTTTCGGGCGACGCCACCAACCTCCAGCGCCTCCAGCTCTTTGCATGGCAGTCCGCGCAGCGTGGAAACAACATTCACGCGCAGGCCAACCCCACAGCGGGCGAGCTCTTGCACAAGGATTTCCAGAAGAAGAAGGAGGTGCTCAAGGACACGAGCAAGGTGTCGATCCTCGCCAAGTACGGTGGCGAGGAGCACTTGCAGAGGTTGCCGAGAGAGCTTCTAAACGGACAAACGGAGGACTGTAAGTGGCAGCTTCAATGCCGGTAATTGTTCGCGGGTATGGTAATCTGACGCCGTATATAGACGTCGAGTATTCGAGGTCCGGTCAGGTCGTCAAGGGTCGTGAGCGAGCTAAGGCTCGGTCAAAATACGAAGAAGACGGTATGTGCTCCCGCGGCCCTTCTCCCTTACCAGCTCATGTACTGACCCTCCCTCCAGTGCTTACCAACAACCACACTGCCATTTGGGGTTCGTACTACAACCCTGACACCGCCCAGTGGGGATTCGCCTGTTGCCATTCCGTCATATCCGGCTCGTACTGCACCGGAGAAGCGGGCAAAGTCGCCAACACCGCTTCCTCCGCTGTGGCCCTGCTATCTTCGGCGGAGGAGCACCGCCGAATCGAAGCGACTGCCGAGGCGGAGCGCAAGTCGCTCGCGGAGCAGCATCGCGAGGACATTGCTGCGGGCAAGAAGGACAAGGGGAAGGGGAGGGAGCTGCCGACATATGGGAAGCGGCCGGAGGAAGGGGAGGAGCTGGATCTGGACAAGGAGAAGCTGAAGAAGGCCCTGGCGGAGGAGAAGAAGAGAAAGAAGATGGGGGAGGACGAGGCATGGGCGTCGATGAAGAAGTCGAAGACGACAGAGGTTACTCAGGAAGAAATGGGTAAGTTGAAGCTGCGACCTTTGGTGATTCGAGCGTATGCTGATAATTGTTATAGAGGCATACCGATTATCGAAACGGGCGTACGACGACCCTATGGCGAATTACCAGGACCCCGAGGATGCGTAGTTCGCGTGGCTCTTGTTTCCCCTCAGCATCCAATACACATGCTATCTGTACCCGCATATGTATCAACCTCCTGCACTTTCCAGCTACCACTGTTGCCGTTGGACCTGCTGTTTGACTGTTCTCAGATGCCACCGCATTGCATAAAAGGCATAGAGGTCGTTACTAAACATAAGGTCATTTTGATGGGCATAAGATATCTCGTCAACAAAGGGGCGATCGTTATCATTGTCGTCAATAGCACACGTAGCACCATGGATAGGCGTCGCGGATAGTGGGGGGGCCGGGCAGTCTTTTGAACCTTTGCAGCACATCAATGACCGAGCCGTCTGGACGAAGGTATACTGTTAGCGCAGTCTCCTGCACACTATCATCTGATAAAGGGGGCAGGGGAACTTACTGGAAAGGTAGCGGACGCTGGGAGAAGCGTCACAGATTGAAGTTGTATAGGGGTCAGTAAAGTCCGCAGTCACTGCGTCCACCTCAACCCGCATCATAGGGGGGCGGGGGCTGATACCATCGTCAGATCAGGCAATATACAGGCCTGTCAAAGGGGCATAGATGTGCTCACATGTGGTTGGCGTATATCTCAAGTTCAGTCTTCCGGTCCGCTGGGAAGCAGAGGGTCACATACGTGCGTCGCCCATACGGAGAAACAGCAGGGCTGGGGGCTGGAAACAATGAGAGAGACAGTCATCATATGAACATGCCAGTCGGGAAAACATCGACACCCACAACTCTTTCCAAGCTTTGACATCACTACACAGCACACACAAACTACACGTCAGCCGCCGCAACAATACGCGAGATGCAGCAGCCCCGACCGAAGAGATTCACTTGGTCCAAAATACGAAGCTCGTTGATCGGGCCCTATAGTGAGTCTGAGCTGAACGCTGCTCACAGTTCTTGTTCAGCTACGGGGCGAATAGAAAGAACATCAGGGGACGGCCCGCCCACCTGTAATAACCCGGTCGTCCGGGAAAACGCTCGGGCACGGAGGTGATCTTCCCCCACAAGCTGAGAACTTGACGCTTAGATGCCGTGTCAAGGACAGCGTTGTACTTTGTGAGCCACCGTAGATTAAGGCAACGCTTTACTGCAAGGCGTAGAGTCTGCGACTATAGTGGTGTACGAGTCTTATTGTCAGAGAGAGGTTGCGCAAGGGGCAGCAGATTAAGAGGCACGTACGAGAGAGCAGGCGAACTTCGTGGCTAGGTTCAAGCCGCACTTACACGCATGTCTGATGACTGAAGCCGGCATACTGTCAGACGACTGAGTGGTGTGAGTTGAGTGGGGAGTATGAGTGGGTTGGGCAGTGGTGAGTCAGAGAACTGAGGAAGGGAGAAGGAGGAAACGGTGTGGCGTCTAGAGATATATATACATCTGGATGGAGAAGCTGCTGACGCTCAGATGGCATCCCATGCCCCTGAGCGGAGGCTCGAGACTATGGAGGTGCAGGGTGAAGCATACTTGAGGCAGGGAGTGAAGAGAAGACCTGAGAGAGAGGTGTCTTTTTGTTCTGGCAGGATGGGTTGGCGTCACGCGCTTCGCGCTTGTCTTGTCTTGTCGTGGTCGTGGTCCCTTGGTTTTGTGGCGCGCTCGTCTTCTTCCCGTGAACTCCTCTTCTCAATTACACATAACGGCCATGCCTCAAGCCCGTTACGTCTTAAGAGTCGTTGAATAGGACATAGCAGGACCGGGAGCAAGATCTGTGTACATTCCATTCATACACTGAGCCGCGCAGCTGTCGTACCATCGTATCTACTTCGCAGTTTTACAGTGCAGGATCACGTCCGCCAGGAGCTGATAGGCGGCAGAGTCTGAAGAGCATAGTCAGCTTCGATCAATATCACATTCAGGTATAGATATGTAGCTACCCATGGTCTTGGAGTGGTACTTCACGTTAGGAGCTTCGAGTTTCTTGACCTTTCGAACATGGGCCTCGACTGCAAAGACAACGGTCCGGTCCGGTGGGATCAGCACAGAGAGAATCACTGTCTGGGCTCTTCAAGGACTCACAAAAAGCGTTCGTGTGTGGCTTGATCGTGATCCTCGTCACCATCCCCATGCCTGTCCGGTTACGAGCTCGCAATGCAGCCGCCGACGTCTCCTTCAGAGTCTTATCCGACAATGGTCTGCTGCTTGAGAGCTTGCCGAAAGACTGGCCGACGACCCGGCACCCCGGGAAGTAGACTTGTACCGCGTTGACGATAAGCTGGGGTGTCGAGGATCGCAAATAAACAGACAGTTCTGGGGTCCTCTGGCGACGAGCGAGTTCCCTGATACATAGCGCTGACGAATGGGAGATAAGCCGTGAGCCAATGCACATGACATGAATTGTAAAGGGAAGTCAACTCACAATTGCGTATCCACTGCATGTCACTGTGGTTGTCGCGCCCTGTAAAGTAGAAGATATCAGAAGGGAAGTGATATCCGTTTGCCAGGATCTCGAAGGGTAAAGCAACTATGGAGACTGCGTCAGATGATAGCTCGAGATCACACTCCTGTCTAGAATGAGAGTGACCCACCTTGGTATTTGCTGCGATGGACCAGATAGATAATGAATGCCGACTTGGCGCCTTTCACCTCCTCAATCCGAAGGTGCCATGTCTTTCTACTCCCCTCGGGACAATTCACAACATAGAAGTCTCGCTATGCTATACATTAGCGTGACTCGTTACCCCATCAACAGTCACTCACAAGCTCCTGGAAGCGACTGCCTATCGTCTCGGAGGGTAAAGTCATCTCATTGGCCGACCTGCTCGACGCGCCCTGCTCCTTGCTCGGTTGAGGGGATTGAGTAGACTGCTTCGGTAACATCTCGTCGATCGTGGTGATCCAGTTCTCGAACGCCGAGACCTATACAGAGCATATTAGCGTCCTACTATGAGTGTGGGGGTGCTGTCACCCAAATAGGTGGACGTGATAGATACGCACACCCTGGTAAGAGCTGGGGAAAGGCTCCCGAAACCTGGAAGCAATATGTGTAGTAGTCGAAGATTGCGACTTGGAGGGCACGGCCTTCAGGAAGTCTTTCCCGAGGCGAGGAGTGGGAGTAGCCTGGGCCCTGGACTTCTTAGGTAGGGGAGAGGACGGCTTGGTGATAGCCACTAGCTTGTAACGGGGGGCAGGAGGAGGAGGAGCGGCCTGCAAGGGGCAGCAGTCAGCTCTGCAAGTCATAATAGCTGCAAGAATGAGGTCCAGCATACTGGATAGGGCTTGACTGGGGACGCGATGGGTGTGCTGCCAGATGATGCAGCGTCTTCGCTGGGCTTATCCTTCTCGTTAGCCGAGTCCTGATGAGGTGAGTTGATCAGTGCTCATGACAAGGTGGGACGATGGAAGGACTTCCACAAACCTTTGAGGCGTTTGCAGTCCTCGCCGCTCCTGACAACATGGCCCGTCTAACACTAAAAGACGATACACATCGAACTGCTGCTCGGACGTCTTTGACAATGAAGCGGACCATGGTGGATTGGAGATGGACAGCTTGACAGGCTGCGGGAGGGGGTGCAAGAATGGTGAGATGAGATGAGGGCACTCGCCCCTCATCGATCTACTTATTATAGGTGACACTTAGATGTGGTTGGCAGCCAATCTATCCAGGAGTGCGGGGTGATGGGGCATGATTGGACAAGGCTTCGAAGTTGAATGAGTGGCTCATCGAGCCCTTCTCCCGAGACTCCAAGCCAGTGTTCATGGCATATGTTGCATCGCTTGCACGGGCACACTGCAGGGTCCTATCAGTTAGCATGCACATAGTGACCGGAAAATGCAGGGTTTACGCACTGTGAAGAGCATCTGAAGGCTCCGAGTCTTGTATATAGTCATTCCACAGCAAAGAGTAGAAGAGGAAGATGAGGCGGAGACCCTTGCGTGCACGGTTCGTGATGTCGGGTCGGATGTTGACTGGACGCGACAGCCCGCGTGACGCCCGAGGAGCGCGTGCCGGGCCAGTGAGCCGACTTCGGTTCAGGACGCGGTGGTTTCGTCATTCACTCTTCGCTCTTTGTTCACACAAACCTCATCGCCATGCACAGAAAGGCCCCTGGAACCACTGGCCCTCACCGGCAGGGTCCCATCCGATGAGCATCTGATGGCTATTTCATAGTCTTTCGATTAGGGCGACAGACTCGTGAGGCTGATGAGGCACTGACGGGGGGTTTGGTGAAATGAGGGACTGATGAAGCGTCTCCTCCAGTATATATGGATCTCGCTGTTGACGTGAGCAGCCCCTTCTCGCTGTTCATGGTCTGTCGCCCCCCCCCCCCCCTAGCTCAACTTTCAGCTATTTTCATAAAGGGCATACGACTTCCGTCATCTGAATCGTGACCTAGTGTCAGAAGTGAGCTTCATCCTCTGACTTCCCGATAGACGCACATCTCTGACCAGCGCTAGTGTCTACTCCCCAGAGTCCAACACCACAATGGTCCTAGCTCACAACACGCTCATCGCCCTTCGCCCCCTCGCTATCCGCTCATCTATCCCGAACTCCCTCCCCACTAGAAACCTCGTCCTCGCCTCACGCACTCTTGCAACTATCAGCTCGGCCCCGGACGCGAAGGACAGTCCGACACTTGACCTATTATCCAGACCCAAAACCAACCAGGCAAGCGCCGCCGAGCCATCAAAAGGTCCGCAGAGGCTTTTCGTTGGCAATGACCAGTCCGTAGACGCGGCAATTCAAGAGAACAGAGAAGCGGAAGACAGGTCTGAGGTGGCTGTTGCTGTTTGGACTCCGCCTGCTATGGGCTACTACCCTCCGGTGGGTCTTGCCTATTGCTATAGATGTGTACTGACCGGATCGTTCCGACAGTTCGACTTCGAGTTCGACAACGGCATGTTCCCTCGGCCCGTGGAAGATGCTTCGCCCTACGTCGTAGACATCAACTTCAAAAGCAGTCCGTCCTTCATCGTCCTCAGTCCGACCCCAGCAGAGATCAAAGCTGCTGGGGATGGCGCCAACATCCAGTGTGTGATCAGGCAGTTTAGCCTATCGGATGGGACTCCCCTTGAGGTGAGCCAATCATTCTCGACCAGCATGTGGGGCCGTGATGCAATCGCTAATGCTTCGATGCGCAGGACGTCATCGACGCCGGTCAAACCTTGAACGCCTGCTTGCGTACGATGGACGGCGGCGTTGCTAAGATTGTGCTTGACGGGAACACGTTCACCTGCGAGCGGGACTCCTCTTACGTCTCGGAAATTGTGGACGAGGGAGAATCTCCTGTAGGCGAGCCTGCCCAGGAGCTTCCTGTGTTCTCTCTGAGAGCATGGACAAGCAGCGCATCTGCCTTCGAAGGTGAGTGTGATGTCACGAGCAAGAATATAGCGATACAGCGCTGACTGCGTCATGTTGCTGCAGAATTCGCGCCATCGACTGAAGGTGAGCATTCTGATCCTTCTGTCACACGAAGCATCACGCTTACCTGCATACCAGAGATGTACGAGATTGATCTCCGCGAAGCGCCTGATACTCAAACCCCGCCCCCCAAGTTGACAAGTGCACGCATGACAAGCTTCGCAAGAATGTTCGAGGACACCCTCGATTACCTTCGCACCGAGACGCTCTCGCATGTCTACTCGGCCCTTACCAAGCCTCTCGAACATGCAGCACTCGCAGAGGTGGCTTCCGACTGGGATCCCGAGGCGCTCCGGTTCTTCTTGGACGAGAGACTGTCAGGATGGGGCTCTGACGGATGGCAGGAATGGAAAGTGAGGGTCAAGACAATGGAGGACGAGTGAGTCTGGCAGTTCAGCCGGCATCGATGCAGCTGTGCTGACTACCTTCGCACCATGTTCAGAGACTTCAAGGCTACCAATCCTCTCGGTCAAGATGTGTACATGGCTAGATGTTCCATCTTCTTTGGGGGGCTACGACCAAGCAAGATCCGGCTGGGAGAGATGGAGGAACGGATCGACCTCGACTTGACAGAAGGATGGCGCTTGATTGGCGACCAGCCATTTGTGATGAAGGACCTTTCAGAGGAGATTTCGTGAAGCTAGATACAGAAGGCCAGCAGATAGAGGAGGTGTATCAAGTTTTCCAGCCATGCATCCACTGGGCTTTTACTGCTTCAGGTATACGATGTTTGCAGCACAGGAGTTCTAGCAGCTCTCAGCAGCGTCTCCCGCACAGGTAATGGGACCACTATCCTCCCTGTGGACACTTGGACTTCTCCCCGGCAATGATGATTCACCTCCACTGACGGGAAAAAATCGTCTTGCACATCGAGAGTATAACCATGATCAATGCATTCAACAGAAGATATCTCCCATAGAGACAATCCCATCCTATCAGAGCCCACCCACTACCCATCACGTGCCCCTCAAGAAAGCAAGCGTCCCTAACGTATACCCCACCAACTCCCGCAACCGCTTACTCTCCTTCCCCTGCTCCTCCCGCAGCGTTACCAACCCCTCGCTAAGCTCTGCATTGGCGATCAGCATGTCGCCATGCACATTCAGGAAGACCGACATGATAGCCTGAACTGCCTCGAAGTCGCGGTGCGACTGCAGGCGGCGAGTGAGGGCGGTGATGAAAAGGGAGAGGTGGGCGAGGGAGAGGAGAGAGCGGATTTCGAGGTCGAGGGAGGAGGGGGAGAGTGCTTTCATGTACTCGAAGAAGGCGTTGTCTGCAATATCAGCTGACCGTCAGCTAAAGTCCTCAATCATTACCATGGTTCTGATACGCACAGTCGCCGTTCTCGTTCTCTGCGGACAGTCGCTTGGTAAACTCGCTCTCCAACCACCCGCCCCCCAGCTCCAGCCTCTTGCCCGCATTCTGCGCCTCATCATCACCATTCTTGCCAGCGCCAGACAGGTCGAACTGCGTCTCGAGACCGCTGATAGTGGGCAGGAAAAAGGGCGCCTTCTCGGGAACCTTGGGCGCCTCCTTGGGTTTGTTGCGTTGCTACATAGCATAGGTGGCGAACATGATTAGCAAAGCTTTTCAGTGGAAGCGTGACCTTGGGTTAAATCAGCTCACCTTGATGGTCTCAAGGTTGAGCAGCATCTGCCACCTCGACCGAGGCATGAGGGAGAGGGTCAAGAGACCCTCGGTGAGCTGGTCGGGCGTAGTATATATGCTGGTGAATTCGGGTGCGCCCACATTCTCGATCCCATCGATGACTAGGTGGTCATCTCATATCAGCACAGAAAACACAAGACACACGTGAGGCATGGCTTACTGGAGTCCTCGGCCAGGCCCTGGACTGAAGGAAGCCCAATTTCAGGGATATCCTCTTCTTC
Source organism: Cryptococcus sp. VH57_BW (assembly GCA_024271845.1). NCBI lineage: Eukaryota > Fungi > Basidiomycota > Tremellomycetes > Tremellales > Cryptococcaceae > Cryptococcus > Cryptococcus sp. VH57_BW. The sequence goes on from JANBXI010000046.1 coordinate 40,204, forward strand.
CGGGATGTGCCTCAGCGCAACATCCGAGAACTGCGCCTTGTTCGCCCTACCATACACCTCATCAACTGATGTTCTGGTTTTTATTGAGCATGTCACCTGAACTTACCAGAGGAACACTCCAACACTGTCTACGTGCGCCGTCGCCAAGAAGTCGCCCGTGGGTGAGAAGGTCAAGCTGGTAGCTATCGCGGATGTCCTGAACGCATCGACAAGTCGCCCGGTAGGGATGTCGAATGTCCGGATGGTAGAGTCGAGGGAGGTGGCGATGATCCATCGCGAGTCGGGGGAGAAAGTCTATTGTGGTTTGATGTTAGCATGCCCGCCCCTGACTCATCGTTGCCAGCATGAGAGTGGCCAAGATGAACACGTACCACATCGAGGATGCGGCCCTTGAAGCCACGCAGCTCACGGACCACTCGGTGGGTCTCGATATCCACGAGGCGTACGGCGAGGTCATCACAAGTCACCGCGAGGAGCCCGCTGTCCCTGTTGAGGGTCATGGCTGTTACCGAGCTATCGAGCTGCACCTGGTGCAACTGCTGGGTCGTGTGGAAATCGAAGAACTACACAGGGAGTGTCAGCTGACAGTTGCAAATGAGGAGAACCTATTCGTGGAACCTTACATAGAGCTTCCCTTCCAGCGTGCTAGCCACTACCACAGTGTTCAAAGCATCCGTCACCAACCCTGTAACCGCCTGGATCGACTTGTTGAGCTTGCCAGATTTGACAGCCGCGGCTGCCTTGCTCTTCGCCGCCGCTTTGCTCTGTGCGATGATTTTAGGCTTGGAATTGCCTGGCGCAGGGCCGGTGAGGCTGAAGGCCTTGCGTTCTTTACCCGACTGCATGTTCCACATGCGGATCTCGCCAGTGGAGGAGCCGACGAGGCCAAAGTTGCCGCAGGCGGTGACACACACAGCCTTGATGGTTGGCGGCGTCAGCCACAGACACAGGCTAGATAGAAGTCCTGGACTCTGGGGAAGCTCACCTGGGCGAACCCGTTCTCGACCTCGAACGTCCACGGTCCCAACCGCTTCTCTTGCACCCTCCATGTCCTCGCGGTAGCATCATCCGCATGGGCCGTAACGACGTCCTCCCAATCCTTGGACCTGATCGATGAGCTTGCGATGGCGGTGATCACAGGGTATTTGAGGTGGTCGACTGAGACGCCCAAGCCGATGGCTTTCTTTACGAGAGAACCTATGGGTAATTCAGATTAGCCACGAGCTCACCACAAACTACAAAGAGTCAGTCCGCTCACCTTGAGAAAGCTCAAAGCTTCGCGAATCCCGCACCACACTCGTATACCGCAGCGCTCTATCTTTGCCCGTCGTCAAGATCTGCTTCCCATCCTCGCCGTAGTACCGAATACACGATGGGGGAGCGTGGTGTCCGCCTCGGAACTTGAGCAGCCTCGGCATGGCAGTGGGAGAGTCGCAGAGCCATTGCTGAATGGATGTGCTTGTCAGCAAGCGGCACGAACAAAGGCTTCTTTCTGGAAGCTCACCTTGACGCTGTTGTCGACGCTCGACGATATCAGAAGAGGCTGTCCCGAGACCCACTCGAGCCCTGCGACAGCTTGATCGTGCGCTCCCCGGAGAGTGTGCAGGATCCTGCCCCCTTTGCTCAGATCCCAAAGGGCTATGGACCCAGCAGAAGACGCAGTGGCCAAGATAGGCGGTCCATCTAAATAAACAATCTGTCAGCTACGGCCATCACGGGGGGGAAGGGCGGAGGCAGCTGACCCATTCGGAATGCCAACCCAGTGATTCCCCCGTGCTCAACCTTCATCTGCATCACAAAGTCGCCCTGTCGGATATCAAGCACACGGACGGCGCCGTCGGCGTAGCCGACGCCGACCACATCAACAGCGGGCGACTGGACGATGGTGGTGATTGCGGAAGCGGAAGTAGGGGTGGGGTGGGAGAATGAGTGGATCATTGCACTGCAGAACCAGGCCGATAATCGTCAGCTTTCGGCACCACTGGGGAGCACGGGCGACAGCTCACCAAGTTCGGACATTCCATATTTGCAGCTCGCCCTGCTTGCTACCAATGAGCACCTTGTTTAGGTACGTAGCGGGGTGCATGATAACGGTGGCAGTAAATGTGGGGTGGAAAGTGACAGTATTTTTCAAGACTGCAAGGCTGGGAGTGAGCTCGTCGTCCGTCTCATACCCTCGATCTGTCACTCACCCATGTGAGGAATATCATACACCAACATCCCTGTGCCGTCCTCCTTGAGCACGATGAGCTCATCTCCAAATATCAGGATTTTCCCCAGAGTCGACTGGTCGGGAGAGAGGTACTGCCCGGTCTACAGATGCAACCTATGTCAGGAAGGCTACGGGCAGATTTTTGGGATGACCGCGAGCTCACCTCCTTGCCTCGCACGTATCTGACTACCCTCGATCCAGCAGAGGCGTAGATCTCCGTACCGGTCGCCACCAGATGGTTGATCTTCGCACCCGAATCGGGACCTAATGTATGAGTCTGGTCAGTGCATGTCCAAGCCGGAGCAGCTCCATACACGCAGATGACTCACCAGCAAAAACCAGCGTCATCCTCGCCGCATCCCACATCAACCAGCTCCTTCCCACCGACGTCGTAATATTAACCGTCGGCGTAGCGAGCGCACCCGTCGGGGTGTGCACAAACATTGCGAAGGGCACATTGTCTGTGACATATCCAAGGGCACGGAAGGGCGCGAACAGGCGGCCGGCTGGGGAAGGGGTCGGGACGATGGGCTGCTTGGAGGGCCCGGCGGTTGGTTGGGCAGGGTGGGGCTGCTTCTTTTGGCGCTTGTTGTTGGGGGCCTCTGTGACTGACGCCATGTTGCTGGCGGGAGGTGAGAGGGTGAAGGGGAGGAGACTGTGTTGCTGAGTTGTATGTAGGCGAATGTCCTGCTCAAGAGTTGCTCGAGGTGTGCTCTGCACGATACTATTGAAGCTCAAAAATCGGGAGATAACGCGGAGTTCACGCGAAGTCCGTCCAGCGCAAGCTGTGGAGGCTGGGCTCTGCCAGAGCCTCTGGAGATACTCTGAAAGCACGCCAGTTCGTCAGATGTGGCCTATCGGACATACATATATAGCCCCGTATGCCATATCTGCTTCTGATCGTTATAAATGCCAATCGCATACGTTATTTGGCCAGAAACGCTGTCAAAAGACACAAATCTGACTTCCAAATCTGACTTCCGCTCAGCCCCATCTCCATCTTCGCTCCCCAAGCTTCCCGTCTAGAACGTGGGCCCCAGCCCCATCCTCGCATATCCGATGGCCAGATCAATACCAGCCTGCACACCATCGATCACAGGGACAGACTGTTTTGTCTCTTTCGATATACTGGCTTGCAATTCGGCGCGCATCGGTGCCATCCCCTGTCGCCCAGTGTACATCAGCCTGCCCATCCGCCATTGCATATGCATTGAAATGAACTTGCTGCACATCCCAAAACAATAACTTTCGCTCCCCGTCGCACGAGGTCGACAGAGGCAGAGTGAAGGGCCGAAGTGGGCCCGTCACCGTGCAGGCTGATGGCGTTGAAGCCAGTCCCCTTGGTACCGGTGTACCGGCTCTCGGCGATCCCTATTGTCCTGACAGCTTCGTCGAAGAGAGCCTCCCATTCTGGAAGAATCCATACACAGGTGAGCTGGTTCCCTATATGGAACTCTTGGGAAAAGAGACCGCGACGCTGAACTCACGGACACCGGTTGTGGCGATCCCAAACGTCGACCCCAGCTGGAGCGCCGCCAGCACACCCGACTCCAGAATGCCCACCACCGGCGGCTTGACTGCAAAGTGCCCCAAGATCTCTTTCAGAGTCGGCACGAGCGGGTGCGCCGAGAAGCACGCCACCACGATCCCCGAGTATCTCTCCGCCAACTCAAACTTGCTTGGCGCGTCGTGCTCGCGCCCAGCGAGCTGGAGGTCCTGCAGGATAGCCGCAGTGGACAGGATGCCGTCGTACGTGCCATCGATGCTGGGGGGTGCAGAGACGGGGGCGGTGTAGAACTCGATGGAGACGTCGTTGGGGAGGCGGCCTGTGAGGTAGGTGATGGTCTCTTGGGTGAAGTGGAGGGTGCTGTTGGGGTTGATGTAGAGGATGCGGATGGGGGCTTCAGCGGAACCCAGAGAGCCGTGGATGCGTTCTGCGATCATTGCCTTGTAGTGAGGAAGCGGTAGACGTGAAGGGAATGGGTGCACGTAGCAGAGTCTGAAGGAGACAGAGTGTGTGGGAAGTTTTCATAGAGTGGTATGTTTGTTTGTGGAGATCTTAGGGTTGAAGGGAGTCACCGTCAGCTGCCGACAAGTCGCGTGGTCGTGACTCCCCTTGTCTCGCCTCCAAGGGATAGGCACGGGGGACGGACAGAAAAGTGCGCGTAGGGGCAGTTGCTGCGAGGGGTGTAGACGACACAGCAGATTAGGTGTATGGATGCATATGTGTCCGGACGAGTCTTCTCTTCCGTATGGCAGAAGCTGCATAGACCCCTCCAGTGGCGTGCCCCCGTCCGACGCATCGTCATACAACATGGCTTCAGTGGCAGCAACTCCTCAGCGCAGGGTGGTCACACTTGGTATGTCCCGACCCGTGACACGAGTGTTGCATACCGCCTCTGACATAGCTGTGGTCCATAGAGCAACTGATCGTCGATACATTCACACGGATAGACAATGCTGGTGTGGAAAGGCCTGTCGACCAGCCTGATCAGGTGAGCAGCCACCTCTTTTCTACCTCGCTGGCAGTCGAGGCTCTAGGCTGATCATTATCTGGTAGATCGGAGGTGGCGGGACATACGGTTCGTTACCTGTGAATCTGGGTATACCCGTCTTCTTGGGCGATGCTGATGCCTTTGGAGTTTGCCTTTTGACCCTGCAGCTGCTGTCGGTTCGCGCATGTTCTTGCCCCCCACACGGGTGGGTATGATCGTCGACTACACGCCCGAGTCTCTCTCCGAGGACATGCAGACCGCTCTGAAGGCGTACGGGCCGGAGATGTGGGCGTTCCGCCAGAGGACAGACGGGCATCCCACTGCGAGCGCTGTTAACCGGTATCGCGGCGAGCTGCGAGGGTAGGTGCTGCTTGGCCTCCACTTCTAAGAGACACCGTATTTTGACAATGAAGCAACATCAGGTTCGAGTACCTTACAGAGCCATCTCTCATCACCCCCAAAGGCCTCGAGGGCACCGCCTTCCATGACCCCCTCCCCTCCACTATTCACTTTATCTCGTACCCAGCACCGCGTGCCCGGAAGGTGCTGTCCGAGGTGGCCGAACTGAACAAGTCTAGAGGCTGGTCCCCGCTGGTGGTGTGGGAGCCTGAAGATGAGGACTTGGAGACGTGGATGAATGTTGGTGCCGAGGTAGACATCATCGGGTGAGCAAACCTGTCGAGCACGACTCTTCCGTCGTACGCCCATTGATGACCGACTGCTACAGGCCCAACCACCAAGAAGCTCTCCGCCTCTACTCCCTCATCACTGGCCCAGAGTTCACCGACGACGACATCAAGTCCACCCTCACCAAGATCTGCCGCCAATTCGCCTACATGCGCCCCCGGGTCGGCGCGATCATCCGCGCGGGGCATATGGGGTGCTGCTACGCCGCAGCGGACCCCAAAGGGTATCGGCCGGATGTGAAGTGGATGCCGGCGTACTGGAGTAAGGAGAGGGCTGGGTCAGCGGGGAAGGTGGTGGATCCGACAGGGGCAGGGAATGCATTCATGGGTGGGGTAGCGGCGGCGCTAGATGAGGGGAAGACTTTGGAAGAGGGTGAGTGCAGGAGAGCACTGATCCGTGTATGTATGTCTCTGTAGCTAATGCGCTACTTCTTGGTCAGCTGTCAAGTGGGGGAGTGTGGCCGCATCATTCACCATCGAGCAGAACGGCCTGCCCACGATGACGAAGGGAGACGACGGGAGGGAGCTTTGGAACGGAGAGGATCCCTGGGAGCGAGTGAGAGCCATGAGAACATAAGCATGCATACGTCTACCAGAACGTTATGTCTGCTCCGATATATGACCCAATGGTCAATGATGATGGTGGCCACGAGGAAACGCGAGGAAGTGTGCAAGGGAGCCTTGGGAGTCACCGCTGGCACGCACCTGTTTGCCATCAGAAGATATAAGCGGCAGCGACGACCGCTGGCTTTCTTGCACCATATCTTCATCTCATACTACCCATCCTCAACGTTTGTCTCCCAGCAACACCCCTACGCCCCCGTCAACCTTGTACCCGACTCTTGAAGATTCTTGGCCGACTGCCACACTCGCCGCGCTTTCGCCAGGCACCACCTTCCCATCGTAACGCGCTCCCTCCGCAACAAGAATGCCTCGTCGATTATCCTCAGCAGCACCTTCCGCCTCTCTCCTCTCCTTCAATTCACGCTCCGACCGTTTCCCCCTTCTCCACTTCGAAGACCTCATAGAGACACCCTTATCCCTCTCCCCGCCAACCCCACGCCATTCCCAGCACACCCCTACCCTCAACGTCGGGGCCCGTGCGTTTAACCAGCCATCCGCTTGCACCCTTCACGGACGCCGGTCAGAGCTACATACTCCCGAACCAGTCCTTCTAGTCGCTGGTTTTACCAGTCGGGGACCCCTCGCACTCTCCTCGTACTACGACTTCACAGGTACTTCGGCACCGTCCAGCCGCGCCAGCTCTGCACTCCCCTCGCTCGCTTCGCATCAGCCTAATCGCGCGCCATCTTCCGCAGGGAAGACAGACAGCCACAGCACCTCCACCGGCAGCGAGAAAAACTACTCGCCCCTATCATCACCGCTCCTATTCACTCCGGGCCTCACACCTGACTCGAACCGGTCCGCCGAGGTCGAGGAGTTCACCCTAGCCAAGGAGGTCTACTCAGACCTCTCTATTGTCCTCACCAGCCAGGAGGACGCAGCGGAGCTCTTCCGGTGGGATATCACTGGGTGTGCGTTCCCGGCTGAAGAGGTCGCAGAAGCTGCAGGGGATATACGGTACGAGCTTCCAGAGGACGTCAGAAGGCTCATCGAGGTCGAGTCACAATCGGAAGACGAGGGCGCGTTCTTCTCGGATATCGAGAGTGAAGAGGATACAGACGAAGGGGAGACGGACATCGACTCTGAGAGCGAGAGTGTCAGTGATAGCGTCGAGACTTTGTTCAAGCCGCTGATCGATCTGGGGGAAGACGAGGGGGACCTAGTCAACCTCTTGGGCCTGGCTACAGACAGCGAAACCACCACTTCTTTTCATCTGCCACCCCACTCCCACTTCACCCTACCCTCTATAACCTACTTCGATCACACTGCATCGACCAACCTCGATTATATCATGTCGCTCCACTCACTCCACCCAAACTCCCCGTACCGGGCCCTCCTCGAACTCCCCTCGGACCGGAAACAGTGCCCTGAATTCAGCTCTTATGACGCTCTCCAGTACAGCGTCATCCAAGGGTGGAGGGACTCGCAGCTGTCCCCGAAGAAGACGGCGGCGCTCCTCAGGTTCTTGAGGAAGATGAGTGAGCTCATCAACCAGCGGTTTGGAGATCATCCTGGGGGTGAGCCCCGATTCTTGGTGGATGTGTTTGGGAGTGTGAGCTGGGGAGGGGAGACAGGTCAGAGTGGTGATGTGGATCTCATCATTCTCGTGAGTTCCGGTTGATTTTTCCCAACCCTCAAAGCTGACAGAGCATTGTAGGACCTGGATCTGCCGCAAGGATGTGAGTACCTACAGGGGTCCGGGGTCGCCGCTCTTGCTGTCTGTCGCCCTAGCTGACTATCCTGCAGATCACCCGGTCTTCTGGCGAGTCCCACCTGGAGCCAATAGTGGTGGCCCCCTTTCCACACTAGGTCGGAAGCCAAAGCGAATAGAAGGTTTGCCTCTGGTCTACGACACCTTCGAAGTTGCCAGATGCCTGAGAGCCGCGGGGATGGGCCAAGTCCAGCCGATCGTGGGTGCCAGTACGCCTATCAACAAGTTCGAGGTCAGCTTGCCAGGCTGGGGGCCTTTACAGTGTGATATAAACACCAATGATCTTGGAGGATGGTGAGCAACGAATTACGGAAACCTGGACAAAGCTGATTCGGACTGCAGGTACAACTCCTCCCTCATCCTTCACTACTGCAGAATCGCCCCCTTCCTCCTCCGCCCCATGATCCACGCCCTCAAGCTCTGGGCGTCCTCCCAACAGATCAACGACCCCTCGGGCAGCAAGGGCCCCGCAACCATGTCTTCCTATTGCCTCACTCTCATGGCCATCGCCTATCTCCAGTTCCGTGGCTGCCTGCCCAACCTCCAATCGAACGTTGCCGCCCCAATCCCCAACTACCCCGACGTCGCCGACGACGACGCCGTGTGGGTGTCGTGGGGGCGCAATCAGGGGATCAAGGCCTTTGTTGGGTTCGACAAGGAGCCGCCTGACGGGTGGGAGTCGCGCAAGCCTGGCCTTACTGCCGCTGACGCTCTGCGGGGGTTCTTCGAGTTCTTCAGTTCGGGTAGCCCGACGGCAGGCTCGGACAGGTTCGACTGGAAATCTGAGATTGTGTCAATACTGCAGGGCGGAATTGTGCCCAGGGACAAGGAGTATGGCTTCGAGGTGCGGGAGGAGCAGATGAGGAGGGACAAAGCGTTGGCAATGGGGCTGAGCTTAGATCAGATCAGGGAAGCACAGGACAAGGTTAGGAGACAGAGGTTCGCGGAGGAGGAGATTATGGGCAAGGGCGATAGGGGGATACAGCCCAAGAACTGGGGAGAGAGGAAGATGGTTGTACAGGACCCGTTTTTGTGGCAGAAGGTGGGTACTTGTAGCTGGGTTTTGGTCGTTGGTTGTGATAGGTTACTGAGTCACACTACCCCACAGAACTGCGCTGGGTCAATGGCGAAGGCCGGCCTTGACAGGTGGCAAGCCGTAAGCAGCCAGTTCAAGCGACCCATCTATCTCCATAGCTGACAGCACCTCCAGGCTGTCAATAATACGAACACCGCAATGAAGCAGCTCCGTTCCTCTTTCAGCCTCACGGACCTCATGACAAATACCACCCCCATCAACAAGCCATCCAAACCCTCGCGGCGGCGGCGGGGCCTCGGTGGGGGCTCGCGTCTACAGAGCTCAGCTGGGTCCTCGAGGGGGCCGTCGAATGGAAGTGGTATGTTGCAAGCCTAGGGCGTGTATGGGGTGGACGCTAGGGTCGTGGTGAGGGCTTGGGGAATGTGAGGTCGTGGAGTCGCGGGGCGAGATGCAGGATATCTAGTGGAGAGTGAAACCTCGATCATATCTCTTCTTGTATCAGTATAGTCTATGAACTTGCGTCTTGGGCTCTCAGTAACATTTTGAAAGTCCGCCATGCTTGGTCTGTTGCTGAGCTGTTCGTTTGTTCTCTCCAGGGAAGTTTGAATAAAACGACACTGCCAAATGTCTACAAAGGTAAAAGGTAGTACGTAGGTGTTGACGTACAGTTCTCAGCTGTCGTGGGAGTGGCGATCCAATAAACCTCCTATAGCTAGGCGCTGATTCTCTTCTACAGGGCATGCGTGGGTGCTGCGGAGGAAGGCTGCATATATGGTAGGAAGAGAACGACAAATAGCAGTTACCGGCTACGCCGCTTGGAGGCAAGTAATGCGGGCGACGCGCCGACAGTGACGCAGCAGCGGATGAACGTGCAACAACAACCATTCCTTATCCTCTTTGTCATCTCCATCTACACTACCTTCCTCCCCTCTTCTACTCCATCACATATCAGGCTTCATATGATGCCCACGATATAACATCTCGGCATCGCTTCGATCCGCTCCTCACCGCTTCCTTCTCTGCGAGATGACTGGCCCTCTCAAAGTCGACACGTCCACAGCCCCCTCCGTCGTCAGCTCCCGCCTTTCGCCCAGCATCGGGCTCACAACCTTCCCCAACCCTTTTCAGGATGAGCCCGAGCAGGGAATTCTTCCCGCTCTCTTCTCGAAGGTCAAGCAGACATTCACGTCGAGTGCGGCTCCTGTTGCAGGACCGTCGCAGCCAAAGGCCGACAAAGGGGGCGCGGGGAGCGATGAGCAATCTTGGGGCTACGGGGGCGACTATGGAATTGGAGGTGGCCAGGGTTTGGGGTTAGGGATGGGGCAGGGGCGAGACGGGCAGAAAGAAGGGGGGCCGGTGGTGCAGACGGAGGCACAGGCCATAGCAGAGGCGGTCAAGCGGAACAGGGCGCAGATGGCTATTGCGGCGACCGCGGCCGACCAAGCGCAGGCAAAGGCGTCGGAGGACCAGTACCAGCAAGCGAGGCGACAGACGTTTCTTGCTCCGGCTGTCATCTCCCAGCCGGTGGACGGGGTCGCTCGTGTACCGCCAAATGTTGCGGGGCCGTCGGTGTCCCCCCAGCGCCCCCGCGGCCACGCCCGTTCCTACCGTCCTCCGCTCAGCACAGTCAACTCCATCGGTAGCACCCTCTCCCAGCCCCAGCTCGCTCCATCCATTGTATCCTCCCACCAATCCTCCGTTGCCCCGCCAAAACGCAGCTCGGCGCCTAGCGAGCGGCACTGGAAGCCCTCAGATGTGGCGCCGGCGCAGGTCACGATATTCCCTGTCACCACCACCGTCGCCGTGCAGAATACCACGGCCAGCAAGGAACCCCCTCCCCCTGCTCCCCCCGCCACCGGCCCTGTGCCGTTCCCCGTCGCGAAACCATTTCATCGTGCACATTTTGGTCTCCAGAATGCCGTCCCCTCTTCCTCGCGGTCTGTCACTCCCCTACACCACCACTCCCGCTCCAACTCGATGGTCATGGGCGCTGCGCAGAACCGGATGCGGCGTGCGTCTATCGCAACCCTCCCTGACTCGCCGTCGTCGGCGTCCATCTCGGGGATGCTGAGCGGGAGTCTGGAACAAGGGCAGGGGTATCTGCCGGGGTTCCCTATGGCGCAGGATGACGCGAGGAGCGTGAGGAGCTTGGGGGTGGCGCGGAGGCTCAATAGCGTGAGTAAGGTCATCAGGAGGATGAGAGGGGAGGGCTTGAGCAAGCAGTATTGGATGGCGGATGAGCATTGCAAGGAGTGCTACGATTGCAAGTCGGTGAGTTTGGGCTCGTCTGTTTTCGCGACGAAGTCCAAGCTCATCGATACTTTCCTTTAGGCTTTCACTGCTTGGCGGCGCAAGCATCATTGTCGTATCTGCGGCCAGATCTTCTGCAGCCGCTGCGCCTCCAACATCATTGGTGCACGTCGTTTTGGCCAAGAAGGCGTCGTGCGAGTTTGTAATCTTTGTCTAAAGATTATGGAGGAGTACAAGGACGACGATGAAGACGACCGGCGGTCCATCAACTCTGTTTCCACCTCCGTACACCGCTATCCCAGTGTCTCGGACCGCGCCTTTCTGGACTCCGCCATCTCCCCCGAGATGGCGTACGCCAAATCACCTTTTGCCGCCTCGCAGCTGTTCACGTCCCAACCCAACGAGACCTTAACGGCTATAGACGAGAGCTCGGTGCCCACACGGTGGGGCGGGGGCGATATGGACTTGGAGAGGCCGTACACGCCTAACGATATTGGCGGGTCGCAGATGTCGGATGGGGATGACGGTCAGTCGTGGACGCACCCGCCGCAGACGGCGGCGCCGTTCCGGCGGCCTATGGAGGAGGAACAGAAGATGCATGAAGAGGAAGAGGACGCGCAACCCAATACTCCATGGTCGGACAGTCCAGATGTGGGAGGGGATACGAGCAGGCATGGTTCAGAAACGGGCCATAAGGGGGGAGAGATGAGGCGGGGGGGGCCGCTGCCTAGGGTGGAGTTCCCGATGTCGTACGCAACGTCGACGGATGGTGGGGACATGGGGAGGTCTCTGAGCAGGGAGGATTATCACCCTCTTATGAGCTTGAGGACGAGGGTGAGCCAGGCCGGGCTGACGGCGTTGCTGGATACGGAGAAAAATGAGGGGCTGTGGAGGGCGAGATCTCACTCTTTTGCTTCGTGAGTAGTTACATATTTAGGAGCTATTGGTCAAAGGCTGACGATGTGGCCGACTGTAGTAAGAAACCCGAGATGCTTTCTGGCGCAAGCTTGCAGCACTTCTACGTCATGCTTGAGCAGGCCATCGCCCGCGCGGACCTTCCTAAGCCGGCCGAGTGGCACCGCGTGCTGAGCAAACTCATCCTAAAAGTCCCTGTCAATCTCCAGCCCAACGTCCGGGCAGGGGATGACATAGACTTGCGGGCGTATGTTAAGATCAAAAAGGTGCCGGGGGGCAAGATCAGTGACTCTGAGTACGTCGACGGCATCGTCATATCCAAGAACGTAACCCACAAGGCGATGCCTCGTCGCCTTGTTAACCCTCGCATCATGGTCATCACCTTTCCCCTCGACTACCACCGAGTCGGCAACCAGTTCATGTCGCTCGACCCTATCCTGGCTCAGGAAAAAGATTATCTTCGGCTCTTGACAAAGCGGATCATCGACGTGCGGCCGCACATCGTGCTGGTGGGGCCGACGGCCTCGCGAATCGCGCTCGAGTACCTCCTCGAAGCCGATATCGCGGTAGCGCGGGGCGTCAAGCCCTCGGCGATCCACCAGGTCGCGCGATGTACCCAGGCCGATATCCTGGCGTCCATGGACAGGCTGGTACTACAGCCACGGCTGGGGCGGTGTAACGAGGTGAGGATCGAGACGTACGATCATGATCTCATCCCGGGACGGCGGAAGACCCTCATGCGGTTTGAGGGTGGGAACAGGGAGCAGGGGGGTACTATAATCCTGAGGGGCGGAGATTTGGAGACGTTGCGGAAGGTCAAGGTGGTGACGGACTTCATGGCGCTAGTGGCGTACCATCTCAAGAACGAGGTGATCCTCTATAACGACGAGCACAATATCCTGCCACCCGACCCTCCTCTTCCAGCAGAGTACCAGGAGCTACTGGAGCTTCTTCGCGAGAAGGAGCCACAAGCACATGACACGTTTTCATCCAACGTCACCATCATCCTCCCAGAGGCCGAGACTCCCTCCACGTCCACGCCCACCCACCGCGGCACGGACTTGGACCCCGAGACGCCTACTACGCCAACACCGTATCGTGTCAGCGTGAACGAGCAGGACGACGACAGACAGGTGGAGAGGCGCGAGGCACTCGAGGTCACTCGGCAGATTGCACGCTCTCTTGAGCCATACCTCACCACCGTTCTTTCGGCGTCTGCGGCGATCCGCTTTCCTCCGCCTGCTACACTTGCACGGATGGCGCAGCTCGATAGGCGGCTTGCGGAGCTCAGGCAGAGCCGGGATGAGGAAGAGGCGGCACAGATATTGGAGGAGGAGACCAAAGCACCCGAACCACCCAAGACGGCCGTGCTGCCTCCAGCCGGGGCAGACCCGGAAACAGCGTCCATCTCGACTGTCACTTCTACTGGAGGCGAGGCACCTGAGCCAGCAGCTGCGTTGGAGGTGACGAGCAGTGCGGTGATGAGCGCCACCCCGGCAATGTCATCATTCTCCACCGTCGGCGGGGGTATGCAGAGGCAGCTCGCGCGCGATCCATATCGGGTCCTTCGCAAACCCGAGGAGGTTTCTCGGGAGAGCGCGCTCGCGCAAGTGACACATGAGCATGCGGAGCAACTCAAGTTGTGGCAGTGGTACAATCGTCGCTTCACTGAGCAGCTCAGGCCAGAGAACTACCAGAGGATTGTCTATCTGTCGTCGCTGGGTTGTGAGGGCACAGAGAAGCCCTGCGTGGAGCCCACGGTTCACCACATAGACTTTTACCATCCCGGCGATCAGACGATAGGGCAGTTCCTCGAGAGTTTGGCTGCTAGTGCCGCCGACCTTTGTCCCAGTAAGACGTGCGAGCGCCTCCTGCTTTTCCACTTCCACCTTCTCGTTCACGGCGAGCGTCGTCTCCAGATCGCCATGGACCAGTTCCCCTGCCCGTCGCCCGGGCACGAGGAGCAGATCATCACGTGGTCATACTGTCGGCAGTGCGGGACGCCATCGCCGACGACCATCATCCGGGAGGAGACGTGGAAGCTGTCGTGGGGGTCGTATCTGGAACACTGCTTCTACCCGCCAGAAACCAGCGCGGGCTTCTCGTGCCCGCACGACGCGTTCCGCGATCAAATTCGTTACTTTGCGCATCGCAATCTGGCGATCAGGATCCATAACGAGAAGATCGATCTGTACGAGCCGTGCAGGCCGTCAGTCTCGTTGCAAGTCAAGGCAGAGACGAAGGTGGCATTGAAGAATAGGGAGTACGAGAGCGCGCTGGCCAAGAACACTTCGTTCTTCGACTCTGTGCTTTTCCGTCTGAAGGCGTTAGACTACGACATGGTGCAGCCAGAGAAGGTGAGTCATGTACCCATCGTGCATTGTCTTCTCGCTGACAACCGAACCATCTAGGTGGCACCGCTCAAAACGATGTTGGAAAATATGCTCTCAAGGGCAGTGGCAGATCGGGAGGAGATGGTCAACCTGCTTAACCGGACCTACAAGCTCACTCCGGTGACGGATGTGCTGGCGCTCAACACAGTGCTGCGGACCTTGCAAGACAAAGTTGTTCAGTGGGAGTGAGTGTTGAATCTCCATGGCAGCCTAGGACGAAGCTGACTGCTGTTTGGCCAGCTCGGACTTTGCAGACGTCGAGAAGGCATTCATGCCGTCGGAGAAGGATCTACGACGAAGTGAGCTCGCCGAACACTCTAGCCACGACCTGTAACTGACGTCGTATATAGTGACTGCGTCTCATCTGAAGCGCCTGTTTGCCAATCAGGACGTTTTCAGCACGTTGGACCGCAACGTTACGGGCCTTACGGTTTCCGAGGTCGACGAAAAAGAGACTAAGGACAGCTTGCCGCCCAACGACACGCCTGCCGCCACGAAGTCCTCCACACCGACCCTTCGGACTCCCACCGCCGGTGTCATCACCGAAGAGCCGTCCTCGCTCGACATAACCAGCGACAAGGACGCTGTCGAGACGCCTCTGGCCGAGATTGTTCAAACGGTGGAGGACCCTTTGGCGAATCTGGTGGGTGGTGCAGCAGAGGCGGAAAGGAGTGTACCGAGTGGCTACGCCAGTGACTCTACGGTGTCGGCGATGAGGCGAGAGTCGATTGGGAGGAGCCCAGTAGCGGGGGATAGGGTGGAGTCAAGCGGGATGGACAGCGATGCTCATCCGTTCGTGTCGCGGCTGCCCCGTCGTTCGAGACCAGCGCCGAGGTGAGCTCAACCTTTGTTAGTATATGGTATATGGGAGATGTTGACCCCTCTTTCCAGCATCGCGGACCTCGTGCAACGATTCAACGAGTCGACGCAACTGGCAGAGGAGCCTTTGCCCGAGATAGAACGCCCCCGGTCGTCCGGCCCACTCCGTCGTCAGCAGCCTTACCAAGGCCATGAGCAGGATGTCTCCGACAGCGACAACAGCCCCAAGTCGCGACTCCGTTTGCGCCGCGGCCGTTCTGATCAACCACCAGTGCGCTACCGCGAGGCCTCCGTAAAGCGTGGGCTGGTATCAGACGGTGAGCGGAGCTACGCCGCGAACGCTTCGCGTATCCCCTCATCGTACGGGCGCCAGACAATGGCTGGAGGTGCTGTGACGGACTACTTGCGGCCGGGTATGCGGTCGCGAACACCGTCATACACAGGTAAAGCTTCACCGCGTTCTGGGAGGGTGTCGCCTGAGCCGCGCACCGCAGGACCTTCCTCTTGTCGCCAGACGCCGGTGTCGTCGCTTGAGGCCAAGCCAAGGATAGGCGGGAAGGGCAAGCACCCTAAGCTTCCAGAGACTCCGTCTGGTCGAACCTCTCCCAGCATGATCCGTACCGGTGCTCGACGAACACTCGCAAGCTCTTCCCGCGTCACGTCTATCGCGCGCCATTTTGATCGACTATCGCGCGAAGCCGAGCGGGAGCGTCTGAAGCGCATGTCAATTGTGCGGAACAAGCGGGCGAGACCGGTTAGCGTGACCAAGGCCAAGGTCCAGGTTTTCGATAACCTACGGGACGCTTTCCGTGACGAGTTTGATACGGACTCGTCGGAGGCGGATAACGAGGAGGATGAGATGGGGAGCGACGACAGTTTGGGGTCCGAAGGCCAACCTGGCCAGACTAAGGCCAGGCGTAGGGCATCCCCCGTAAAGAAAGCGTCGTCGGTCAAAGCTACAACACTCCACGAGGCTACGACACCTCCGATCGAGCCCATTTCTGTCCAGTCATCATCACCTTCCCTTGAACAGGGCCCATCGGCTGCTGGCGGTGCTGATAACACTGTGTCGGGTTCTTCCGTCCCTGCTCCTTCCATCTTCAGCGACGCCAAGTCGGAGATGTCATTCACTGATCGACTCCAGATCGAGCTGCCTAGCTTCGAAACTAGTGCGCCCCTCCCTAGTCACCCGACCACACCCCAGATATCGAACGATGTGTCGACGGTGGACGAAGGCAAGGGGACAATGTCTGCATCGCAGGTGTCGGATAGCGAATTTGGGACGTTTAGCACAACGGGGGAGAGATCAAGCATCCTCAAATCCCTTACTGGTCTATGGGCATTCCGCGCGGGAGAGTTTGCCCCTTTGGAATACCCACTGTGAGTGAAGTGTACAGATTGCGAGCGAGTGTGGCGAACCAGCGCTGACAGAAACGACAGATCTGCATCCGAGCATATCTTCGCCGACTCCAGGGTCATCATCCGAGAGAACGAGCCAACCAGCATCATCGCATTCACCCTCAGCTCCAAGACCTACCGTGACAATTCCCGGGCATGGGCCAGTAACAAGGCTGGGGTTGGCAAATATGAGACTTTCATGCCGGAGGAGGGACATACAGGAGACCGCACGGTAGCTTGGGATGTTGTGTCTCTCGACGATGTTGATGAGCCAGCGAGGCCAGAGGGAGGGACCCACTTGAAATATGGTGAGCGAGGCTCTGTCTCAACACCTCATAGAAAATTGTTGATCCTTTTGTCAGACTTTGAATCGGGTGCCTCCACCATCTTTTGCAGGATCTTCTTTGCAGAGCAATTCGCGGCTCTTCGCAAGGCATGCCAATGTGAGGACAGTTTCGTGGAGTCGTTGGCGCGCTGCGTGCAGTTCGAAGCGTCCGGCGGAAAATCGGGCTCAGCTTTCCTCAAGACCAAAGGTGAGCTAGTATGTTTGCTTGCGATATCATGTGCTGGTGGCTGACTTGTCTTGATACAATAGATGATCGCTTCATCGCCAAGGAGATCACTCGTTTCGAGATGGACTCCCTAACCAAGTTCGCCCCAGCGTACTTTGAGTACACCCGGAAAGCCTTCCAAGGACAGCGCCCAACAGTTCTGGCCAAGATCTATGGGTTCTTCAAGATTGGGTACCATAACGCCATCACCGGCAAGTACATGAAGATGAACGTCCTTATCATGGAGAACCTGTTCTATGAGAGACGCTTCACCAAGGTGTGTCTGTCGGGACGTGATATGGATCGTCATGAACTAAACTGCTCGCGTTAGATATACGACTTGAAGGGGAGCACGAGAAACCGACTCATACAGCCTACTGGTCGCGTCAATGAAGTCCTGTGAGTATCTCAGGCTCGACTAGAAATTCTCGCTGATCCTCGATACGCGCGATATCCTCAGACTGGACGAGAACCTCATGGAGATCGTCTACAAACACCCACTGTATCTCCGGGACCAGTCGAAGCGCATACTTCGCACAGCGCTGTTCAACGACACTCTCTTCCTGTCGAATCTCAACGTCATGGACTACTCGCTGGTAGTGGGAGTGGACAAGGACAAGCAAGAGCTGGTCGTGGGGATTGTGGACTACATCCGGACGTTTACGTGGTATGTTCTGAAAGGATTGTCTCCGCAGTACGGATGCCCTGCTGACTAGTGATTTTCTTGTAGGGATAAGAAGCTGGAGTCCTGGGTGAAAGACCTGGGGGCTGGAGGAAAGGGGGAGCCGACGATTGTCACCCCAAAACAATGTCAGTGTATCTGAGACACAGTCGACGTGTTATGAGCTGACATGAGGCTGGTGTGTTGCAGACAAGCTGCGCTTCCGCACGGCTATGGAGAGATTCTACTTCCCCTCAGTCCCAGACCGCTGGACGAAAGTGGAGTCAGATGAGGTGCAGATGGAGGACGAGGCCGGCACCGTTCCGGTTGTTGTCGCTGTCGCATGAGCCGCGAAGATTCTGTAATTGTATACCTTGCATCTATTTACCATCTATTTACCAATTGTATATCTGCTTCATCCTGGTGTTGTTTCCCACTTCCTATAGACGTCTAAAGTTTAGATATGAAGGGTTTGTTTGAAGAGATTGGTTACTGTCGATGCATTATACCATATAACCCAGATCTAGACAATATGTGAAACCTTATGATTGAGTCGTTAAAGTCGTAATACAGTAATATCCTGTTGGGTACATCTTAACTGTCTTCGTTGTCCACCGCCTCCCGCATCATATCTGTAGGTTCAAGTCAGTGCCAAACAGAAACATGAAAAGCGATACAACTTACCACCCCACACCGACGTCGACATCGAGTCTAAGTATCCCTCTGGTGGCGCCTCCTCGCTTGTCGAATCGCTACAAGGTCACCTGTCAGTCTGGCTCACAGAGCCACTGGTTCCAGACCCTACTCACCGTCTATAATGAGCATCCTCCGATGAGAGCATGCTGCTGTTGGACGGATGCCTCCCCAGAGAAGGGCGCCTTGATCTCACTTGCGTTTGCGAGCTTGTCGACAACGCAGGCGAGTGCCCTCGAGAATCCCTCCCAGACGTGAACGAAACATCCGGTGTCTGCAGGGGATGGGATAATGGGGGCGGAACGTAGGACGAGGGGGAAGGGCTGGAACCGCGAGTGGAGGGTGGTGACGGGGTTGGCTCGCGGTCTATCTGCTGGTCAAGCTGCGAGTAGACCACATTTTGAGTCGGTGGTATGAAAGGAGAGGTGTTGTCTTCGGGGGGGGTAGCGGGAGTGGGTTCAAGAACAATGGCCGGGATGCCTGAACATACCATGTCAGGTATGGGCAGCCTCGCAGCAAAACAAGGACTCACCTTCAGCTTCAGCATTCAGCGTTCGCTTACGCGCATCTCGAGCAGCCAAAAACTTCTTCCGCCAGTAGATTGTTCTCAACAGCCCTCGCACCCGATCCAGATTGACAAGATCAGTGACCCTCTCCGTCTTTGCCCTCCGCATCAAGAGATCATCAAGCCTGCATTGTTGCACGTCAGTCTGGCGATATCGCGAGAAAGCAGCCAGGCTTAGAGACTTACTGTAAAGCCTTCTCATCGTCTATCATCTTATAATGCGCCAGCATCATTAATATAGCCGTGAAGCTGATACCTCTCCCATGCTCTTCAGATATCCTCGCCTCGTTGTATAGCCTCGCGAACAGATGCCGCCTTTGTCTGACCTGGTGATAGTCGATCTGGGATATCTGCGCCGTGACCTTGTGGACGTCCACGTTCCTCCCATTGCCCGCGACAATCCAGGCCTTGCTTGACGACACGTCCTCGGGATCTGGGACGGCATGGCGGAGGATGTTTGGGATGCTAAACTCGACAGGATAAGGTCGCACCTCGAGGACACCAGTGAGGCTCTGGGAGAATGCATATCAGTATGCCAAACCAACGCCATATCCGTGTACTCACCGCAAAGAACTTGATAAAGTCTTTCCGCTTCAAATATCCAGTCCTCTCAGTGTCAAATTCCGCCCATACCCGTTTGAAGGCCCCTACAAATAACCGGTGCATTAGTGATGGCTCTCGATCCAAAAGGCGATACAAGACTCACTCATATCCTCGCGGTTCAACGACGCTCCGCCCGGCATTTGATACACGTATGCAAAAGATTCGACCACCACACCAGTGAACATGTTCAGGAAAATATACCTGTAGATCAATGTCAGTACTCAACGGGAGTGCTCTGTTTACAACCACACCCACATGGACATGATGTTCCAGCTGATGAAGAGCACGTATGCACCGGCAGAGCTTCCACAATCGGAGTTGAGGAAGTTGCTGCTCTCCGTACATCGAGGGGTTTGGACCGTGCTGAATTGATCGTCAGCTCAGCGCGAAGAAGGAAACTTCCAAATAGCTTACTAGTCGTGCATATACGAGTTCCACCCCTCCCCAGTTGACATGAACGCCAGCATCAACAGAGCATTCCCGAACGAGTAATAATTCTGGAATCTTGTTTCCGCGCTGTTCCCCGCCTTGGTCAGGCCGAAGACCTCGAGATATAGAATGGCGTAAAAGATGAAGAGTGTCGCCCAGAGCATGAACAAATTGACGATAGCGGGTAGACTTGCACTGTGGTCACGATCGTTAGCGGCGGATTCTGAGCATGCAAGATATGCGTGGACGCAAACATACACCGAGGTCTTGAACAGTTGGTTCAAGGAGCTGATCCTCTGTACCAACTTGAGCGAGATAGACACCAGAAACAGCTTTTGCAACTGCACGTTAATCTGGTTCGCTGTCTCCCCTCTACTGCTCGCCTGCAACGCCGGGATGGTCGTTGCAAAGCTGCCTGCGATGACGACAAGATCGAAGAAATTCCAACCGTTGGAATTGAAGGACTTGAGACCGAGTCCGTAGAGTCGGACGAGGATGTCGATGGCATAGAGGACGGTCAGGAAGAGGAAGACACAATCTGCGAGGCGTGGATGTGAGCTCAGACCTCAGTACATTGATCTGTGATTGTCGCCCAGCTCACCTCTCTGAACTTCAGTGAGGAGGTTCTCCGAGAAGTCTTCCATCCTATATTCGGAGTCTTTTAGCAGGATCCAGACCCCAAGCTGAAGAGGAACTCACATGAGCAGCAAGATGTGCAGATAGTATATCATCGTGAACCCCACAGCCCAGAAACCATCCTTGTTGACCGCTCGATCATAGCACCATGACCTCAGCGGCATTGTCGGACGCCCCCTGGGAAGCTGCGACGGAGTCTGGGCTTTTATGAATTTGGACAAGTCCACCCATTGCCTCTGCTCCTTTGTAAGAAGGGCGTTGCCGGATCGGGTACTGAAGTTCTGGATGATGATACTGTTTCAGGGAGGTAGTGTGTCAGCAGTGCCCGTTACTGTTGGAAGAAAATATCATCACGCACCTGACAAACAGCGTTAGGATGATAACACCTCCAAACAGGTTGAAGATCACCATGTATATCGCGTTCCATTGAGAAGCCATATCTACGGGCTGTTGATCCCTCCCCGCAATGTTCATCACCGACCCCATCACGTCGATCCACCCCTCCAGCGAGACAATCTCGAACAGGATCAGTATAGAGTCCCTGAACGAGTCAAACGCCCAGATACTCGCATCCAGGGTCGGGTTGGACCAGACGCGAGGGACGAGATAGGTGATGGAGTCGTCGACAGAGGAGGTCGAGAACTCGCCGATGCAGTCGGAAAGACCCGTCGAGTCGCCGTCGTTGCAGTAGTACAGAAGGCCGGAAAATATGTTGGTGCTGCAAGGACTGTCAGCTTTGCCGGGTCTACAGCCGATCTAAGCAGACTCACCCCCAGACAGCAAACGGTATCAGATACAATACCATAAATATGGACGCATCCAAGATCTTCAGCGCCCCTGCAAACAGCACCGCATGCAGCGTGTCCCTCAACCGGCCAAAAAGCGTGATCAGCCGCAAAGCCCTGAAGCTCTTCAGCGCTCGTGTCACCCTGCTCAATCCTCCGATGAAGATCAACGACGTGGTGGTGTTGACCAACAACATGATGAGGATGATAAAGTCGAGCACGTTCCAGAGGGAGAGG
This sequence comes from Cryptococcus sp. VH57_BW, assembly GCA_024271845.1. Classification (NCBI taxonomy): domain Eukaryota; kingdom Fungi; phylum Basidiomycota; class Tremellomycetes; order Tremellales; family Cryptococcaceae; genus Cryptococcus; species Cryptococcus sp. VH57_BW. The sequence continues at coordinate 61,903 of JANBXI010000046.1, forward strand.
AGGTACGCGTTGGGAGCAAAGATGAACCCGTCCGCGATGACCTTCATGACCGCCTCCAAGACAAATACCATGCCCAGCGCCACCTCGGTGAGGTCAAACCACGTCCCGCGGTACACGCCATGGTCCGCGTAGAATCCACGGCGGTACGCAGGAGACGCGATGGCCGCGACGACGATGCTGGCGACGACAGAGAGGAAAACAATGACTTTGACGCAGAGCGCAAGTTTCTGATTGGCCGGCCGGCCAAAGATGCGCTCTCCGTATGCAGGAGATACGCATGCCTGGCAGAACCTGCGGATGGGGTTGCTCTGTTTGAATATCCAGAGTGACACGTCGAAGCTGGGGTGCGCAGCGATGAAGTCTGCCTGCTTGTTACGACGTGCACGCAGGGCATCGAGGTGCTCATCGGTAGACAGCGCGGTGTTGAGCGGAGGGAGGAGGTCGGTCCTTGGAACATGTCAGCTCAGGAGATCTCGGGTAGTGAGTTGAGCTGCTACTCACAGACCGCGGTCATCGCCCTCGTCGTTGACATCATCCGCTGAAATATGCGCAGAACGTCGGAGACGCTTCAGAGGAATGTGCTCCTCATCCTTTTCCCGTCCAAGCAGCCTTCGCATGGCTGCTTTTGCCCCACCGCTCTTCTCATCCCGCAACTGGAGATCTCCATTGTCAGCTTCCCGGAACCAAGCCGACCGGCATAATGACCGCAGTCAGCTGCGCTCACATTGTCCGATGGCACATTCGACACATCCAGCCCCACGTGCTGCTTCAGCGGCAGCACCAAATTCGGTGGCAGTGTGTCCACCTTGACTGCCCTGTGTCGCGCCGGCATAAGCCGGTAAGGGTTGAGCCTGTCGATCCAGCTGACGTGGGCGGAGGGGGCCTCGGCCTTGCGAATGAATGCTTCGATCTGGCGTTTACGCTTTTGCTCTTCGGCGACGGCAAAGTTCTGTGTAAGCGGGGTGCGGAGGGGGTGAGGTGGGGGGGGCTGTCAGCGACTATACGCGCCCGCCGGTGATATACCATGTTATTACAACCCACCTCGTTGATCACGGCAATGAACATTTGCAGGACAATGACTGAGATTTGTTGTCACTTGCTGTACAATCGTGAATCAACGGTGTGGCGAGTTACTCACAGTTCGAAAACAAGAACCAGCCACACAAGAAGATGGCCGCGATCCAGTTCTGATTCCACTGTCCCTCGTATCCCATCTGAGGACGTATTCAAAGTCAGCAATTGTTCCCAGTACTGCCACTCATCCTTGGTTGGAAGACGCCGATATTCACGGTATTGTAAAGAATGTTGGTCCAGTTCTCTGACGAGAAGATCTACAGCACCGTCCATCAGCGTTGACCCCATGCGGCACTTGCTGAAAGGGCATACCTGGTACATCGCCAAGAACGAATTGTACGTCTGCGAGAACGTGATGGTCTCACCCTCCGGAATATCCCCTCGGAATAGCTGAAGCGCCTGAAGGATGATAATGACAGTCAGCTGATCGATTCAAACTTGTCGTTCTGAGTGGAGGACATACCACGAGAGCGCCCAGGAAGTTCATCAAAAACAGGAATATAACCATGTTGAACAATCCTGTAAAGCTACCGAACACGGTTTGCTTCACCCGGTACGTCAGCCCACGATCCGATACAGCTTATGAGATAGTAATTGAGCTCACCAGTAACGGCTTCATCCTCGGAAACGCCAAGATCACCCTGTACCACCTCACCAGCTGGAACACTGTCAACCACGGATAGATGTCGCTGTTGGCGATTACGGGGATCTGGATGATGGAGCAGCCGATACAGAGGAACAAGTCGAAAGAGTTTCTGTTGCGAGAGAAAAAGGCGCGCCAGTCGGGGAAGTGGCCCGCAAGTCGAATGAGGATCTCAACATCAAAAGCGAGGGTGAAGGCGATCTCCACTTTTTCTGCAGATCAACGCGAGTCAGCTACTGAGCGATCTGAGTGAGAAGGACGCCCGTCAGTTACTTACTAAGCGCGTTAAGCATACTGGCCGACGAGTCCGCTGTCTTTGTCCCCTGTGACACTAGGTCGCCTAGCACCAGTAGCACCCAGAACAGCTCGGTCTTCTCGTAGAAGGCCATGATCTTATTATTCTTCCCCCGGAAGTCTTCCGCCGCCCAGAGTGCGTCTGTCCCCAAGAACGTCCTGTGCGAGGCCCGCGTCAGCTAAAAGTAAACCGGACCTCTCCAGTTCATCTGAGCTCACTCGTCACCACCGAAAGCACTCCGCTTTGTCTCTGCGCGGATATCGCTGAACGTGTTGATCACGACCGCGATGAGCAGGTTGATGAGCCAGAAATTGAGGACGATGACGCCAGCGATGAAGAAGAGTGAGGAGCTGAAAAAGTCCGATTCCATCGCCGTGTACATGACGGGTGCCCAGGTGTTGACTGTGGGTCAAGTCAGTAATGCTTTACCCGGAGACTGTACATTCAGACATACTGGAAGAGATGATGATGATCTGGATAAGAGACTTGAAGATGTTATCAAAGCTGTTGACATTGTTGTTAGGATTGCTATCTGTGGTCTGTAACGCGTTTACCGGCGTCAGCCATGCTTCATGATGCATTTGACTCGTCTCGGCAACAAGACTCACCTGGCAAACCTGTCCACGCGGACAGATGAATCCCTTCGCCGGTATACTTGAAATATCCCCGTTTATATCCAAATAGGACTGTTTCGTCAACGTCTCATCTAGCCACCCCCCGCACTGCTGATCTAGCGTGATCACATTCGACGAGTTGTGCGGGTCCGTGAATACACACGCGCGCCGGTACGACCCCCTAAAGCTCTGCACGCCAATGATCGAAAAGAAACACGCGGCAAACACCAAGAAGTATGACACGGTGATGAGCATCGGCCCCGCACGCTTGAGAGAGTGCAGGATGGTGGTGGTACCGCTGGTGATCACCAGCAGGCGGCCAGCGCGCAAGACTGACAGAGCGCGGAAGATGTAGATGTGCCTGTTGGCCGTGGCTTCGTGTCCGCTGAGAGCGAGGAAGAAAGTGATCCAGAAGGCTATGACGGAGACCACGTCGATACGGTGCCAAGAGTGCCGAAGGTATGGGCGTCCTTGGTCCGATAGGCTCTTCTGCTTTGCGACGGCTTTTTGAAAGGGCGCCTCGGTGATGAGGGAAACTTTCCGGTCGCCTGTAGAAGATTTTTTGGGGATGTGGACCGAGGGGTAGGAGCGCCAGGCGGCGCGGCGGGAAATTCTAGATGGGGTGCGGTGGAGGGTGCTCTTCGAATTGGAAGGGGTGATGCTGAAGTATCGCTTCAAGGCGGGGATGATGCCGGTAGGGGAAAAGAGGGCTTCCCGTAGAGAGGTCTCAGGGTCGATGAGGAGGCCAGTGACGACTATTCGGGCGAGCATCTCTAGTCTGTTGTCGATGTCAGTCAGATGCACATTCCGGGAGGGCCGCGTATGAAGCTGAACTCACGTGAAGACGACGAAGAGGACCAGCAGAACAAAATCCTCCCACGACTTAAAATACCCGTCGCCCTCGCGAGGCGTGTTTCGTGTCGGGGCCGACTGGATTGCGAGCACCACCACATTAGTGATGATGAGGAGCAAAATGATTGGCTCGGTCCAACTATCATTGATCTTGTCAGCCCAGAGAAGTTTTCACCGTTCCAAGATACAGCTCACGTATACCGCATCAAACTGTCCATACTCCTTCTGACCTTACTGCTCGGCCCAAACAACCCAAGCGTCCTCCCTCTGAGCCTCTCGCTGCTCTCCGGCGGCCTGGGTACTGGTTGTCTCGGAGGTGGAACGGTTCCTTCGTTTTGCAGACCCAGCTCGCCTCCTCCCGGCCCTTCATTCCTATCTCGATCCCTACTACGCCTCCCGTCATCGCTCTCGTCCGGCAGCACCTCCTCGCCCTCGTCGTCACTCCCCAGCCGCTCTCTCCCTTCCTTTTCCAGATTTTCCGTGCCCATGATGTTCACCACCCGCACGCTCGCTTTCCTCAGCGTCTGCGACACGTTCCGCAATGTCGACCCCCTCCCGAGGCTCACACCCTCATTATACGGCCGACTCGGTGACCGCCGAGGCATAGCCGACCCGGACCGCCCCCCGGCGCCATAAGCCATCGACGGATCATAACTCTGCCCAGGCGTTAGTCTCTCCCTATCCTCCGAGAAGCGCGACGGCTCCTCCAGTGGCGATATCGTTGAGCTTAACGACGCCGTCGAGTCGTACGCGTTCATAAACGGGCGGGCAGCCATGCCCGGCGGCGTCGGCGGATAGCTATCGCGGGCGAGCCCAGAATGTCCGTAGGCCGGGGTAGGGGTGGTCTCTAAACCTGGTGGGTCCGTGGACGTGCCCCCCCAGATGGAAGCGCCGCTCCCGAGCCCGGCGTACGCGATATCGCGCTCGCTGAGGCGGGAGCGGTGCTGCAGTGCCGTGTGGCTGTGCATGTACTGCGCGGGCGGCATACCAAGGCCGATGCTCGATTGGCCTGCCCCTCCTCCCCCTCGGCCACCAATAGCGCCACCACGCCCGAGGTCTATGCTCCCAGTGCCAGACATGTTGTCTGGCACAAACAGTGTGTCCTCGCGCTCCGAATTCCAACTTTGCCTGCGCTGCAGACCAGCTGCGGCTGCACCGGTGGCTGTGCCTGTCGGGGAAGATGGCGAGACGGGCGAGGGGGAAGGAGAGGTGGTGCGGATAGAGGTAGATGAGGAGATGGATATTATCTCTGGCCTGGGGCTGGAGCGAGACATTGCCGTGGGGGTGAGGGGCGGGAGCGAGGAGGAAGGGGAGGCGGGTGAGGATGAGCGTCTGAGGGGGCCAAAAACGTGACGTGGCTAGTTTTGGCTTGACTTGGCTTTTGCGGCTATTGTTTCGAGGAGTTGATCATTGTGGGCGCTTCCAGTCGGCGTAGGTTGTGCGTGGTGATGTGAAAGGATGAAAGTGAGGCAGCTGAATGGAAGCTGGTATGGATGGGAAAGAACGGTGGCCGGCCCAGAGACGTGTTGCTGGGAGCTGGCTGCTTCCTTCCTGGCTTTCGCGACTGGATGTGCCTGACAGCCGGAGGCGAGTGCGCCCAGCCAGCTTTCCCACGGTCAGCCTGACGCGTCACACCCCACGCCCACGGTCACCAGTCGTGTCTTGCTGTCCGTCAGTCTCCTTGCTCCTTGCCAAAGGAGATCGCTCCATTATCTCCTCCCGCCCACTGCTCACTCCCAATAACCAAGCGGACATTGAATCACACCTTTATACCCCTCGCCAACAGCACCATAAACCATATTACAGGCCCCCCGCACCGAACCCCACGTCCACCTTCCCACCGTATATCCATCCACTGCACCCACACACCGCACTCACGAGTCGCATACACATGTCGGAAGGCCCGCCACCCACCATCTCCAACAGCTCTACTCGGACATTGTCCACAATCCAACCTGATGGGGCCTTGGGGCTGATATCGGACCCAGAGGAGCAGCTCAAGGAGCAGAATCCTCCGGTATCTGCTCGTCCGGATATAGAGTCTAGCCCGTCGGAGGGGAAAAAGCCCAAGCTCTCCTATATCCCTGATCAAGGCGAGGACAAAAGGACGGACTTTCATTTCACTCCTGAGGTGGTTCAGGATCAGGAGGGCGCTGCTCCTGCTGGTTTTGTGAACGAGGACGGAGGGGAGGGTGATGCCGACAAGGATCCGACGCCTGTCGTTGCTGCTGTGCCTCTCGCAGAGGAAGTGGAGCTCGCCGAGGAGTGGTGGGATCTGCGGATGCAATGGTCCGGCAAGATGTTTCAGCTGAGGGTCGGTGGCAATGACATGTGAGCTTCCACATGCCAAGTGACAACCGCCAATGATCCGCGAGCTGACGGGCCTATCTCAGGGTGTACGACTTTCGTACCCACATTGAGACACTCACGAACGTGCCTCGCGACGGGCAGAAGCTCATTGGGCTCTTGCCTGGCTCTAAGGGAAAGCTAGGATCCGAGCACGATGCGCTGCGGTTCGCGACGCTGGGTGTGAAGAAGGGTGCCAAGTTTGTGATGGTCGGGACGAAGGTGGAGGACCGTTTTATAGATCGTTCGCCATCACCAGAGGTATGTGCGGGACAGCTTTCAAGCCTGATGGTATGTATACAGCTGATGGGTCCTGTTATAGACGCAGGACAACTTTGATGTCTCGTACTTGAGCAAGTCGGGGGGAGATAAGGCGGTGACTCCCGCTAATGACCCAAGAAATAAGAGAAAGGTCCAGGAGATCATTGACAAGGTGCCAATCACTGTGAGTGCCGCCCGTTTCTCCATATTCCATATGTAAGAACTGATATATGGAGTCTGTTCAGGTCATGAACGAGCCTCGTGAAGGAAAAAAGCTTTTGGTGCTGGACTTGGACTACAGTGAGCTTAGATCAGATATGAGATTACAGCTGTAGATAACTAGTCGCTAACAATCATCGCTCAGCCTTGGTTGATACCAAGCCCATGATGAGCGGCGCCCTCCCCTCTTCTGAATGTGCCCGCCCAGGCCTGCACGAGTTCCTCGAGCTGTGAGCATGACATGTACTCGCCCCAGCACGCCATGCTGACATGCCAGTGCAGTGTCTACCCCCACTACGATATCGTCATCTGGAGCCAGACCCACTGGCGGTGGCTGGAGACCAAGCTCGTCGAGCTCGGCCTTGTTGGCAACGAAGAGAGGAATTACAGGATTGCGTTCGTGTCGGACCGGACTACCATGTTTCCTGTGAGTACGGAGGTTGGACTAGTCAAAGATCTGCACCCACTGACCGGGTGTCGATAGGTGTTCACACAACGAAACGGGAAGCCGTATAAGCACGAGTAAGCTATGGAATCAGTACCTGAAGTGCATAGCTGACTGAGACTTATCTGCAGGGTGAAGCCCCTGGCATATTTCTGGGCAGCGTATCCGCAGTGGTCCCCCAAGAACGTGAGAACATATGCCCCTTTCGGCCTTTGCGACGGTTTATCTGATACAGGCCTTCTACTAGACGATCCATATTGATGACCTCGCGCGGAATTTTGCTCTCAACCCTGGAGAAGGCCTGAAAGTGCGTTATACGAGCTGCAGAGGAGGATGAGACCAGTGCTAACTCTGCGCGACAGATTCGAGCGTTTACCAAGGCGGGTCAGCCGGAGGGGCATGCGGACAGGGAGCTCAAGAGGCTCGCGATATACGTGAGTCTGTGTAGCTCCCGGAGTGTACATGATCAAGCTGCAGGAAGCTAATGCCGAGTGGCAGCTGGTGGCCATCGGTAGGGATCTCGATGACTTTACGACTGTAGACCATTCAGTGAGTGCAGTTTGACAGGCGGCATTGAAGCTGGGTCCATGTTCCGAAGGGCGTATGAGCTTACCAGTTGCCTTCGCCGGTTTTAGAAATGGAAGAAGATGGTGCCCCGCCAGACCTGAGCGTGTCGGCAGGAGCGGGCAGGCCCTGGCGATACTTTTCCCGCACGAATGGGGACCGAGCGGACGAGTCAACAACGCATGACGGGAGGCTCTGCTCCCATACAACTATGTAACATCTAACATACTGTGTGCGGTTGTATTTAGGACTATGAAACATATGCACAAGATACGTCACATGTGTTTTAGCTGAGAAGGAGCGACACCACAAGAGGGCCAACGGCGCTAGGCGTTTGGAGCCTGGATCTCGGGATGTCGCGCGCCCAGCGCCCTCGGTGGTCGTGCTGCAGCGCTCGCGAGTGGAGGCCTTGGCTCGTCGCTGTATGTCTGTGCATGGCAACCTCTGCAATGTTCTCTCTGGACTGGAGGCTGTGCTGTGAGCGCCAGGGGATGCGGGTGTGCATGGTTGGAGGACGGTCCGCTGTGGCCTGGCCCACCCCTTGGACGCTGCAACCGCCAAGCGGTGGTGATGGTGTTTTGATGGTACCTTTGGGCTATCCTGATCCATCACAGCACCGACGCTTCCCCAGCGCTCACAGATGTTTCCGACTCGCAGCTCTACTCATCCCATTCTGTCTCCACTCATATCCCTTTCTATGCCCACACGCTCCTTTCTACTGATAGCTACTACCGCACTCCCTCGCAGCCCACCTTTGCATCTCGCCCGGCCTACCACCTCATCCTTGGCAGCCCTTCGTACATCATCCTCTGCGCACCGTCTGTCCCCTTCCCTCATACCGCCGTCCAGAGATGCGGCTCCTCTCGGTCCTTGCACTCTTCCTTCTCCCACTGACCTTGGCCCAGTCATCCACCACCTCCCAGCCCGGTGCTTCCGGAAACCCATCATCCTCCACCACACTCACCAACACAAACACCACCACCTCGAGAAACAGCTCCCAGTATGTGTGGACCACCACTCTCTCGGGGCAGGGCACGGCCTCGCCGACAACCTTGACCCTCACCGGCACCCTCAGCACCACCGTCGACTCCTCGGTGAATGGGTCGATCGCGAACGTGTCGCTCACGAACGGGACGATCCAAGGTAACGGTACAGAGGGGAACACGACAGCGGTGTGGGAAGAGGGAGATGGGTGGATCCCGTTCAGCGTGGTGATTGACCCGGCGTATGGTATTCTGGGGGCGTTCTTGATCGTAACAGGGATCCCGGTGGCAGTGCTGGGGGGAAAGAACCGGTGGTGGGCTCTCCTTAGTGGAGCAAGGCGGGGTGGTGGAGAAGGGGGCGGGCGCTGATAAGATCGTCACAGGTCGTCGCTAGCCATAGCGTCGGGCTATACCTTGATGATGTTCACGCTCGTCATGATCCTCCGCTTTGGGTAAGTTCCTATCTCCTCACATATCACTCTCGATGCTCCCATGACGACCAGGCATATATGCTGATCACATCCGCGAACCACAGCGTCCAGCCGAGCCTCAAAGGCCCCACAACCAACCCGCCCAACCGCACCCTCCGGGGGCTCTACCTCCTTGCCTGTATAATCTCCTCCTTCATCGGCGCCGGCCTCGGCATCTTCTTCTTCAACTTTGCAAAGTACTGGATCTCGGCCGCCGGAGGCTTCTGCTTTGGGTGGTTCCTCCTCTCCACGCGCCAGGGCGGCCTGATCCATTCCGTGCTCGGCAGGTGGGGCCTACTCGGAAGCTTGACGGTCGTGGCGTTTGTGGCGAGCTTGCCGAACGTGATGAACCCTCATATGATGCTGGTGTCAACTGCGTGGATGGGTGCGACGGCGTTCGTGCTTGGGGTGGACTGTTACACCCGGGCGGGGCTGAAGGAGGTGAGTCTTGGGCGAGAAGCTGGAGTGGACTGTTCTAGGACGTCGCAGCAGCTGAGCATGTTGATAGTTCTATATCTATAACCTCGGTTTCCACGAGCTCTTCCCGAAGCTCGACGGCGCAAAGTACCCTCTCACGCAAACCATGATCATCGAGTTGGGTATCCTCTCCGCTATTGTCGTCGTACGTCGATCTGTCAGCTTTCTGATCAGCAGAGCACGACTGACAAGATGTGAAGGTCGGTGCCGCCATTCAATTTCGCGTACTCAATATACTCCAGAAGCGACTCAACATGCTGCGTGACGAGGAAGAGATGCGCCTCGAAGCTGAGGAAGTACACAAAGCGGCCGAGCGGTTCAAGAACCTCGGGTCGGAGCTCAGCCAGTGGGAAGAGAAGCACGGTAAAGGAACAGAGGGCATCAACAAGGGTGGCGCACCGTCCTCCGGCCCTTCTTCTCCCCACCCGGGTATGGGGTACGCATACCCCGGAGCAGGGGCTGGCAGGGCAGAGTCGCTGCTTGGAGACAGATCGAGGGTGCTGCTCCCGCATCTCGGCTTCGAGGACGAGGACGAGCAGCGACGCGACGGGCGGGCATCGAGCACGCTCAGCCTCCTCGGCGGGAATGTCAGCAGTGGTCGTCCCTCGAGCACCTTAAGCCTTCTTCGCCAAGCAGACACGCGTGGAGGGCATGAGGGCGTCGCGCTCAGCTCGCCTACGGCGTCTGTTTCTAACTTTGGCGTTGCAGGCGTTGCAGGCGGTGCAGGCGGCGCGGGAACGGTGGGCACGCCGACTAGCGCGATGTTCTTGGGGGTCGAGGAGCTCAAGCCTGAGAAGCTTGTGCGGGACGAGTCAGATCTGGAGTGTAAGCTCCGGTTGCTCGAGGAGGTGAGGAAGGCGAGGGAGTCGGTGAGGGGATCGTTGGACCAGCTCAGGAAGGGTACGTCGACGCCATCTATAAGGAGCTCAAGCGGGGGGTCGAGGGCTGGTGCGGTCACGCCCGGTGGGATGGGAGATGCTGGGCATGTGAGGAGGATATCAGCTGCATCGTCCATGATACTCGACCAGCCGTTCTTGGAGAAGGCGCAGCCCATCCTCCAGCCGATCGCTACCGAGCTGGCGGCCGCCCCCGCTCCAAAGTCGGAGTGGGACACCTACCTCGCCGAGCGCTGGGTCATCACCCCCACCTCGGTGGCAACGTCTCACGACTCCGCACCGGGTAACCCCGACCGCGGGAGCCAGCGGTACACCGTGATCCCTGGGGCGGTGGCTAAGGCGATGGAGCGCAGGGAGAGGATGTCGAGTATGCTGGAGCCGTGGGAGTCGGACTTTGGGCAGAGAGAGCAGGTCGTCGGAGGGACGTACCTGCCAGCCGGGGCAGCGGGAATGCAGGCCCGTGGGTCTGGGTACCCGCCCCCGATGACGGACAGACGAGCGAGCGAGGGGAGGCTCGAGAGACCCGAGTCAACGCATGACTACCTCTTGTCCCGCATTCCGCCCTCCCGCCCTGTCTCCCAGGCAGGCATGCTCATCCAGCCCCAGCCCCAGCACTACTCGCACACCCGCCACAAGTCCAGCGCGTCCTACTTTCCGCCTGTGATAGGCAGCGCCGCCCCGGGCTATTCGTCCACCTCCCGGCCCACGTCACGTGGCTCGCAGCACCGCCCGAGTTCGGTGGCGCTCGTACAGCCCCAGCGCGCGATGACGTACGAGGAGCTCGCGGACCGTCATAGGAAGCGGATGTCGCAGCTCCAGATGCCGGTGACGTCCAAGATGCGTGAGGCGGTGGAATTGGAGGAGGCGAAGCAGCGATGGGAGAAGAGGAACCGCACGGAGAAAGAGGAGATGAGGAAGAGGGAGGCCGCCGCTGCCGCCGCCGCTGCTGCTGCTGCTGCTACTGGGCTATCAGGGACAGCGGGGCATGCCGGACCTATGGGGCGCGTTGGAGGTGGAGAGAAGGGGAAGGGGAAGGAGGTGATCAAGGATATGGACCAGTGGAGGAGGAGCGTGATGATGAGCACCCCACCCCCGGCGGCCAAGCCTGCTGATCAGAAGAAGCATGAGAAGAGGGTCAGCAGACAATTGGCCAATTAATCAAGGGGCTGTCGGTGTCGCTGTATCACAGGAGAGAGAAGGGAGGTTTGTCAGCGTGGACTTTTCCCAGCATAATTACACTCATTATCGCAACTTACAACGCATATATACAGACTTGTACACATGCTACTCCAACTATATGAGATTTTCACCCACCGCACTGAGCACTGTGAACCAGGTGGTCAACAAGGTGAAGGGCAAGTCGAACTTCGGTCTCTTCTACTACCACAGGGCAAGGGTTCGCCGAAGACCGCCAGATATGCATCAAGTGCGAGGGCGAATGATTCTAGAATTGTGTGACTCCAATGAGTGTTGGAAAGGGCAGCAGAGAATGAACAGCTGTGATTCAGCGGAAACAGGCGAAGCAGAACGTTCGAGCGTAACCCCCACAGCAGGCTCCACGGGGAGCAGCTCCCAGCCTACCTCATGCAATGACACCGCTTGTATTGGCTTGAGCACATATGGTTCGACGGTTGGTATTGGTACGGACAGATGACAAAGGTTCATGAGTGGTATTTTCTTGTGGTGTCTAGAATCGCTGCAGGTCAATTCGATCAGAACACCAGAGTCAGGAATCTGTACACCCCCTCGATATTAGTGACCTCAACTCGCCTCACGAGCAGTCGCCAAGCCCCCATAAGTGACTCACCCAGCAATCATAGCCAGCCCCCCAAGCGGCGTAGCCGGCCCCAGCACCCTAAACCTATCCCCTCCCAGCACCAACGCAAAAATGCTCCCCGAAAACACCGTCACCCCGCCGGTGATCAGCCCCACCGCAATCCTGTACTTCCTCACGCTCGTTCCGACAGCGAAGCCGGGGTGAAATGAGATGGCGAGGAGGGCGATACCGTTGTAGATGAGGTAGGACGATGCGGTGGAGAAGGCAGAGAGCTGTCGCTCGGTGAGCGGGGGTTTGAGGTTGCGCAGGCCGTGAGAGCCGAATGCGCCCGAGGTGAATCCGATGGCAGCTGGAGGGGAGGGTGGGTTCGTCAGTGACGAGGGATGGGAGGGGAGGAGCTCGAGGATGGGCTCACTGAGGAGAGCCCCGGAGCGGAAGACGGTGGCGGCGCTCATTCTGGATCTATGCAGGCTTGGTTTGTAGAGCTGCTGTTGTTGTAGCGATGAAGACTGCCATGCACATACCTCATCACTCGTCACAACCGCGACATATCACCGCGTCGTCTCTCGGCCGGCGGTGACGTCCAAAACGCGGCGGGCTCCGACCGAGGCGAAAGTCCTAATACGAACATAGAGATTATAATATTTTTATAATATCAATATCAAAACAATATAGTAGTCTCAGCCAACCAGCCAGCGAGCACTTCGTCTTTCTTGCGCCACCCAGATATACCTTTCGACGCACTTCCCCCCATCTGCCCTCATACTGACTGCATCGGCCATTCATCTCAAGTGCCCCCATCGGATACTGCAGATCAACATGGCCGCCCTCCCGCAGCACTTGCACGTGCATCCACACTTCAATGCCGAGGAGGCTGCGCATGTTGTGACGGGTGTTGTTGCCAGTGAGTCAGCGCGTTTGTCGGGGGTTTGACGTGCATCGAAGAACCGGAGAGTCTGTTACTGGGAGGTAGTGGGTGCTGATGAACTTGAGGTATGGTTTAGGCTTGGATAATTTACCGGGAGAGGTGACTTTCCTGCTGGAGGAGATCAGAGAGAAGGATGTGAGGATAAACCGTACGTTGCCGACCCCTATTGATCTCTGATTCCTAGACGGTCCAATTTGTCCCCTCTGACACAAATACTGACCCAATAATATAGAGCTCATGCAGAGGATTAACTCCCGCCACATGTCCCTCACCAAGGGTGCCCGTGCCCTCGCCTCCCAACCCCCCACAACAGCCACCTTCCCTCTTCCCCTCCCTCCACGGTCCCCCATCCCCACCACACACCTCTCCCAAAAGGACTCGCAGTCCATTGGCAAAATCCAGACCGAGTGGGGCCTGGTTGACTCCCTCCAGGAGGAAAAGATCAAGCTCGCCGAGCGGCTGGAGCGGATCGTGGGCCGCGCGAAAGAGAGGGCAAAGTACCAGTGGACGAAGGTGGGCGGGATGGAAGTGGAGGAAGTGGAGAAGACGCAGATGGGGGAAATGGGTGGTGGGGAGGTGGTGTTGCCCCCGACTGGACTGGGGAGCGGGATGGACGGGCGACCGCTCAAGAGTAAGCTGATTTGACCGGTACCAGGCGCGAGACTCAGCTGACGACTTTGTCCCATCGCAGAGCGCAAGCCGAACGCTCTCCCCCTCCCGCCGACCATAACTCTCCCGAAACCCATCGTCCATCCCTCCATCGCAATGCCTCCACCCCCACATCCGCCCCGCCCATCGCTCTCCGGCCGCTCCTTCCAGTCCCAGACTCTCACCTCGCTTTCCCACACGGCCTCCGCCTCGCCCTCAGCACACCACGGCGACAGGCACGGCAGCAACAGCCACCGCTCGAGGAAGCAGAGTATAATGTCAGACGACGTGGACGCAGACGGAGAGCCGGAGGATGAGATTGAAGTGGAGGGCCCGGAGGGAGGGGAGGCAGAGGGTGAGGCGGACGAGACCCTGTATTGTACTTGCCAGCAAAAGAGCTATGGCGAGATGGTCGGGTGCGACAGCGGGAGGTGCCCGTACGAGTGGGTGAGTGCAGTTTCTTCGTCGTCTCTTTTCAGACTAAACACTGACTACGGCATTACAGTTCCACGTCAAGTGCGTCGACATCAGTGGGCCTCTGCCGGATACCTGGTACTGCCCCGACTGTGTACGCAACTACGGCCTGTCAAACGACAAGAGTAGGAAAGGCAGGAAGAAGTGATTGGCGTGACCAGAGTGCGAGGAGGACTCGAGTCTCCTGTACTATGTTCTATGAGAGATGCTGTAGTTGTAATGTATACATAGAATGCTGTCATGTGACAGTTCCTGCCACTGATATACCAGAGTGCCTGTATTCATCTACTCTTATCGCTTTCGATCAGCACCCCTCAACTTCCCAACCTCCATTTGGCTACAATTACTCTCCTCATTATCATCCAGCCCTCAGGTATCGGCCCCACGGCCACATTCCGCCGTATGAGGTCATCCTCCATGCTCAGCAGCACCTTCCTTGACCGGGGGCATCCGCGAAGAGATGGACCCCGTCTCGCCTAGACTGAGGCCGATGACCACAAAGCCGAAGCCCTTGCAGAAGCCCTAGACCAGATCGACGAGTACGATGCCGATCTCTGTGGATGATAGGAGAACTGGAAATACAGAGAGAAAATCAATCGAGTACTGGTACCAGAGAAAGGGGAGAGGACGAAGGAGATGGTCGGCCAGGCACCAGTTTACATATTTGATCCCGCTGCCACATTTTGCCTCCCTCGCGGAGTTTCGGCATTCAATCAATTTCGACAGGTCACTGCATGTGCACTTCGCACTTTTCTGCACATCCAACCCGTCCTCGACACCACTCTACTCGCTTCACCTACCCCACCAACTCTCAAAAACACATCGCCATCATGGGTGCGTTACGTTCAGCCGTTTGGATGTTGGAGGAGAGTGAAGGGAGGAAGAAGAGCCGAAAGGGGGGGACGAGAGAGCGAGATGAGTTGCTCGAGAAGGCGTTGATGGATAGAAGGTGTCGGAGGCGCGGGAGGCAGTGGACGAGGGATTGTTTGGATGTGGACAGATTACTGACTATGGCGTTATGCCGCTTGTAGAGAACGACAAGGGTGTCCTCGTTGACCTTTACATCCCCCGACACTGCTCGGCTACCAGTGCGTTCTTACCAATTCATTCCCAGATTCGCGCTCCTATGCTGACCAGGCTACTCGTCTCCTCTCACTCTCTGATCACTTTTGCGTCGCCTCGCCGCGCCCACCCCCTCGCTCGAAACTTCAACCGCCCCACCTTGCAGACCGTCTCATCACCGCCCAGGACCACGCCTCCATCCAGATCCAGGTCGCCGATGTCGACGCCGAGGGCAAGGCCATCAAGGGCTCTGCTACCACCATTGCCATCGCCGGCAAGATCAGGGCTCAGGGGGACTCGGACGACTCGATCAACCGTATCGCGACCAAGGCTGGTTGTGAGTATCTGTTCTCGTCATTATTTGTCTGTGGAGAGGGAGCGTGGGGGTGGTTGTGAGATATGAGCGGTGAAGGATGAAAGGACGAGCATATGGGAGGCCGATGATCGTGTCGTGGCGGTGTGACATTTCGGGGGCGGGAGCTGCGGGATATGCCATGGAAGACAACTTTGGACGTCTGCTGACTACTGCCATCTCACAGTGTTGAAGAACGTCTGGTCCTACTCCCGTTAAGCGGCGAGTGTTCCATAGGGCGTTGGGGGGGGGGAGCGGCAGTGATGCATCGGATCTACACACATCAACATTGTTGGCGGTCGCTCGGGCGACCGTGGCTGGGAGAGTGTGTGGCATGTGTGGGCAGTGTGTGTGTTTGCAGGAGTGGGCCGTTCGCAGAATGGCGTGAAAGGTGAAGGATACCAGGCGCAGCCGACGTACTCACTGCTGGCCACTGAGGTATCATCAAGACTCTTACGCCTCAGACCAACACGCACCCGACCATATACAGCCCGGCAGTCATGCCGGGCTGTTGGGACATCGTGAAAGCGTGCATCAAAAAACATCAAGTCATCAAAATCTACAGATCGTTCACCCCCTCGCCTCTCGTCGGTATCATTCATTTCGTTGGTTTCGTTTCTTGTCAGCATGTGGCAGAGTGTTGTTGGGATGGCGTGGCTTCTAACTTTGTCGGCGACTACTAATCACCTCCGTCGTCGTAGTCAACCGCAGCCTGCTCGGCCACTGAGCGTTCGTACACTGGAGCGTCGTCGTCGTCGCCTTCGGGCAGGCGCTCGAGGAGTGCCCTACGTGTACGGTCAGTGAACGAAGTTTCGGGAAACGTCTAACAGTGAAGGAGCGGCAGACTTACTCGCACTCGCACATCAGTTCGGTACAGTAGAGATCGAGGTTGAGATCAGCCGCATCCCTGTTGCCATACTTGTCAGTGTCGTCCACATTCTCTGCAAAGCATACTAGACAATACGACTCACGTTCCAAAAGGCTGCTCGATCATTGCAGCAATCCCTTCCACCCCCATGAATGTCACGCTGATGCCAAACATGATGAACACCATCTTCCATCCCATCGTGTCGACCAGCGTGAACGGGAGGACGAAGAGGTAGAGCGACACGACTTGCTTGAGGTGGACACAGAATACGTAGGGCAGGGGGGTCTGTACGCTGTATGGTGGAGGCGTTTGAGCGGGGCATGGTGTGACCCGCCTAGTATGGTGACTCACATGCGCTCCATGGATCCGAGCTGGTCGGTCATGGCGGACACGGAGGCTTGGAGGGCGCTCATACCCTATTCCAGTATACTCAGCTCTTCTTTACCCCCGCGAGCATTTATAACCAACTCACCGCAGGCCCGACGGCCTCCAAGCAGCCCATCCTCCTGAACCTGAAGATGGTCCTACTGATATCATGTGCTCTGCCCTATCCGTCAGCAAATCTATCTCTGACCAGAGCTACAAGATCAGCACGCCCACATGATCAAAGGCAGCCCCAGCTCTACCATCCTTCCTAACCCCACCTCCGCGCGCTGCTGCACAAGCCCCAGGGAAGTCAGCAGATCAGGCTTCACCCCAGCCTTGATCAGCGGTGTCCGCTCGTCTACTCTACGCATGCCCCCCGAGCCGTTCCGCCCTTGAAGCACGCTCAGCCCCCGACCGACGGTAAAAGAGGGGTTAGCCTCAGTGTATTCGTCGGGCAGAACGATCCGAACGGCCGTGGGCCTGCGCTTCACCCCTGCGGGGCCGGAGAGCTGGCGCACGCGAGCGCTTGCCGAGCCGGAGATAGATGTTGCACCGTCCGAGCGGGCTGTGGGGGAGGCGGGAGCAGGGGGTATGGGTACGCCGGGGGAGGGGAAGGGCCGGTTGAGGCCCAGGATGGCTTCTTCATCTTCACCACGGGGAATGGTGGTAGGGGAGATGGAGTTGGGAGAGCCGACGAGGGAGTTGGAGAATGTGGAGCTTGGGAAAGGGTGGGAGACGGTGGAGCGGAGGCGTTTGAGGTCGGAGCCGGCGAGTCGGGCAGGAAGCAAGCCTGGAGCTTTCATGTCAGCTCACAGCTGGTACCTTCTAATCCCAGTACACGAGACATGTCTGGCCCTTGGAGATACCCACCCTTGAGATCATCATGGTGTACCCCGCCTTCAGCTCTCAGATGGTGCTTTGTTGCCACCACGAACGCGACCACCAGCCTGATCAACTTTCTCTTCTCGACCGTGAGCTGTTCGCGGGTGATGGGTGGTTTGGCACCTGGCTCTGTAGAGGGAGGTGGCAGGGTGACGACGACCCAGATATTGCGCGAAAGGTTGCGCGCGATGGAGATGAGGGTGGTGAAGTCTTTGCGGCCTCTGGCGGGGGTGGGGGGTCAGTAAGAGTGTCGTCGCTCGCGGTTGTCATGGAAAGGCACTTACTCGGCGTAACGTTCATACGCCGAAGAATTGCTACCAGGTTGACAACATTAGCGATCTCCCTTTGCGGTATGCACAATCCCATGCGCTGTCATCTAGCCAGCTTACCGAAAGACCATCAGGAGACCGACGACCACAGACAACAGAGGCACTACCACCCATCACACAGTCAGTCATATCCACATAGAATCAGCTGGATCAGCTCTGCCAGCTGCTACTCACCGACATTATTCGTCAGCCCCACCTCCTTGCCCCACCACAGGCTGGTAGCAGCAACACCAGCTGAGAAGAGGGTGACGGTCACAACGGGGCCGAGGATGATGGGGAGGATGGAGGAGCGGAAGACGAAGATGTCGGGGAGCCAGGAGATTTTGGACAGCTACAGCGACGAGGGGGGGACCAAGTCGAGAGGGTATGATGGTACATGATCCAGGCTCAGCGAGGGTTCGAGCATGTTGTTGTGACGAGAACAATCGAAAGCACGTACCCGGGGCTTGTGGTCCTCCACATCCTGCATCGCCAACAACGACGACAGCGTCAGAAGCGGCAAGCTCATCGTCGTGCCCTATAGCGCACCGCGTGTCTCACCGTCAGCGCTTTCATCTTGTATAGAGACCATCCTATTTCCTGCATGTAGCGGCTGCCCCAGGGGCACAGAGTGGCTGGCCGGCCCAAGCACCCCTCGACGGGCAGACTGGACTCACGATTGTGCCGAAGCCCCCGGGCGCCTCCTTGTTCGTCTTGCCCTTGAGCGAGGAGCTCTCGGATGAATCGGTCGACATCGTGTCCTCTCTCTGTAGTAGCACCAGGCTTCAGAATGCAGGAGAGTGAAGAGGAGGATGGATGGAGACGACGGCAAGATGCAGCTGTCGCCACCCCCATCCCCCGCGCGATGGGCCAGGCACCACTTGAGGTGTTTGAGACAGGTCCGAGCTTGTTTCATCCACCCACGCGTCCGTCGTTACGTGTCCTGGCCGCCGCCGCCGCCACCGTGCCCCTCCGTCGATAGTGTCACTCCATAACCTCGCCATCATCCACCCGTCGTTCTTCATCACCCGTTCACACCACCGCACACATCGACCCCTGTCTCCCCGCCATGCTTCCTTAGGACCTTCCTCCAAGGGAGAATGCTATCCTGCCCCTCGAGTTCCTTCGCAGGACTGAACACCACGAGTCCATCGTACGACCCACACCCAGCTGGTGGTCCGCTTTCCGTTTCAACTATCGCTTTGCCGACACGCCGTGCATCGCGTACTGGCATGCCGACACCTCATTCATTGAAAGGGCCTTGATGCCTCCTCATTACTATATGACGTTCAAGACAGACTATGGCACTCTGGTAAGCCCACACTCTCGGCCCATACCGGTCCGCCTTGATCTTCGTCATTGACCACGTCTCTCTCTTTTGCAGTGGCGCCTAGATTTATGT
Source organism: Cryptococcus sp. VH57_BW (assembly GCA_024271845.1). Taxonomy (NCBI): domain Eukaryota; kingdom Fungi; phylum Basidiomycota; class Tremellomycetes; order Tremellales; family Cryptococcaceae; genus Cryptococcus; species Cryptococcus sp. VH57_BW. The sequence goes on from JANBXI010000046.1 coordinate 81,109, forward strand.
AAGGCTTGGGCTTGTGCCCTTCAGGCTGTGAAATTCCTGAGATTTTTGTGGATTCACATCACGAAAAACCAAACTCGTTATATGCCGCTACCCGCGGTATATTCGGATATGGTGAATACCTGCAAGTCTGTGAGTGTGCGGATACTTCATTTATCAGCTGGAGCATATGCTGATGAATGGTCTGTTGCTTACTGAAGATGTGGGGATGCTTGAGTCAGTGCTACTATCCCCTCATAACAAGAGTGCTGATCAATTGCAACGTTGATATATGCTGACAGTGCATGTTCAATAGTGGTGCTCGACAGTGCAATGATGCATTTCGAATTGTGGGAGATTCATCGCCTCGTCCCTTCCTCCTGGAGTCCAGCAGACGTTGCTGAGCTGGAGAGACTGGGCGAGACCATTCAACACAGTGGTGGCTACGATCGCACGCGCGTGCCCATCCTGTGACCGCCCTTATCTGCTCTCTTCATTGTCGCGGCAAACATGGCTCTGCAGAGGCACGCGGAAGGGTACGACCCCGCATTGTGGGGTCTCTACCAGGAGCTTACGGAAGAGGAAATGAAGCCTGCTTTCCGGTTCCCCCTGGGTTTTCCCATCGCTAACAGCGAGATCAGACTCCGACAATACTCAGAGGAGGCGAAAGAGCAGCTGTTACCCGAGGTGGGTTGTCCGTACCAGCATTTCCTAGTGGCTCTGTGCTGTAGCTGATTTTGACAAAATATTCTGCGTTAAACAGCTGGCCGCGAGGTCCCCTCCGAGAACGCGGTGTATATACCGTTCTAGTGAGTTCTATGGCCAGCTGGCGGCTGTCCGTCCAAGCGGGCTCCCTCCCAGTCATGGCCACGCTAATGTCGTGAGTGTTCAATAGCCTCTCCACCGGACTGTAGATTCGACTACTAAGTTATATGTTGTCTCGTTTTCCCATATGTCTCTCTTCTCTTCAGTGACCAGGTTGCTCGACGAGCGGGCGGGATGGCGCTCCCCGGCCCTGTGCGATATAGCAACGCCATATCCCTCTACCTCTATGTACATGCATGCATAGCCATACTGCCCGGGATCTACCTGCCCCATTCCCGCGGATCCCATTCCTCCCCAGAATCTATATCCCCCTCGCTCCCCCAGACATCATCCGGAACCTCGTCGCCCACCACTGGTATCACGCCGTCCCTTCCTGCCAACCGTGCTACTCTTTGAGCAAGACGCTCGTAGGCATACGTCTGGGGGTCGATCTCGGAGGTGTACCAGCTGGTTCCTCCCGTTAGCTCTTCCTCATCGATGGAGGGATTGGACACCACTCCGGCTTACTAATTGACTGCCACCACGATTCCGGCATCCCCTTCCTCTTGCTCGACCCGATGCCACCAGTTCGCAGGGAGGTACAGCGTCTGTCCCTCCCTGAGGGTGATTATCACCGGATTGACGCGCGAAGGGAGGTCGGTAGAGGACACCCATGGGATAGTGTAGGCCGGCGCTGGGTCGAGAACGGGGGCGAGTTTGCCGGATGGGGTGCGTTGTAGGGTTGATGGGGTTTGAAACTGTCCTGTGAGAGGGCGAGCATGAGGGAGTGTGAGCCGGTGGCCATGAGCGGCATCGGTCTTGTGTGGCTTACGGTCAAGCCACAGTCCTTCAATAGGAGAGAGGAGGGTGAAGGTCTTTGACCCTGCGAGAACGTGGTAAATGTTCTCGTAGCTAACGTTCGTGTTGGTCGTAAGCTGAAGGGTAGCGGTGGTATACGACTACTTAGATACTCACGGGTCATGGTGCAGTGATGTTGAGCTTTTCTTGTCTCCGATCCAGAGGTTGACAGCATCGGCTTCCGCCCCTGGCGTATCCAGCGCACATCAGAGTCGCCGCTCTCAAGAACCCGACCTTGCTAAGCTCAAAGATACATATATATATCTCACCTGTAGCCTCCTTCATCCACTCCACATCCCGTTTGATATACTCCTGAAACATCTCTAAATCTGGCGCGCCAGATGGGCGAGGGGTAGAGCGATAGATGTTGCCATCTTGCGACTGAAGGTAGTATGCATCAGATGAAGACGACCCTCCTGTGTTGGGTGAGCTAGTCGCCAGAAGTTGTACAGCGAAGAGTTGCTCACCATCATGAAGCTTCTCGAGGAGATCTGGTATGGACATCTTAATGTCGTGTGGCTTGACAAACGTTGCTGATCCATCCTCGAGGATGCGGACTGAATCGGCCAGACTGGAGTGACGGGTTAGCTTGGAGTGACCTCGCGCCTGGCACTCGAGTTGCACTCTCACCCGTCATCTGTGATAGCCACAGTAACAGGGGTATCCCCTGCTATCTCCGCATAAGGGCCTGGCTTGCTCCAATCGTACGCAGAAGATGGCGAGGTCAAGGGGGAAAAGCCTGCTCAATGTCAAGTTGTCAGTGCTGGCGTCCCCTGCGCGGTGCACTATATCAACTAGACTTGCCTTCAATGACTGCCGGGTACGCTCTATGGATCATCCGTAGAGCCTCTAGAGGCGATGGAGGATCTTGGTAGGTGGTGGCATCGTGGATTTGTAGATCTACAGGATGGTAACATTTTCGTTAGTCTTTGCGCTCGTTTGTCTGGCCATGGCGGGATAGCGCACCTCTGTAGTCGTCCAAAAGCTGATTCAACACCTGTTCTAGAGCCTCGCTGCGAGTATCATCTTCCATGCTGCCTGTATATGCCTGTTCGTGCTGGCTAACGTGACAGGCATAGCGACATAGAGCCCGCCGGACGTCTCGGGGGGGGGAGGATCGCCGGAATCGAGAGTGCAGTGCCTGAGTGGAGAGCCCCGCAGTAGCCGCCCCCTTCGTCACCGGCTCGGGGCTTCTTACCGCCAACGGCAAATCTTGCCTTCCGCATTCCTCCTCTACCAACAGCTCGTCTCGTCCTCTACTCTCGCCCAGCTACCCTGTACATACCGACAAAGGGCCTGGTGGCTCTCCCCCCTTCCCGCCAGACTCTCTCTTCACCTCCGACGTCGCCATGTCCACCGTACCCACTCCCCCGGACGCCAATGGCAACCCGCTTGTCTCACTCGCGGTAGCCGTCGTGCTGGCCATATTCTACGTTTTGCAAGGCATCAAGTATTGTATCGGGGTCGTCACTATTGGAATACCTAGGTGAGGTTTCACGTAGCGGAGTGACGATGCGAGTAGAGCTAACGTCTGATCCACATCATCTAGCCTGATTGTCCGGATGCTCCAATACAGCTTCACCATCTCCCTCGGCTTCGCCCATTTCCTAACCCTCTTCGCCGGGACTCTGATTGCCCTGTTCTTCATCATACGCTACCGATACCTCACGCGCTACACCCAGCTGAAAGAGCCCGCTCTACCCCCTCCTTCCCCTCCATCACTCGCTACGCGTCTTCTGCCGCCCGACGACACGGGGTTCCTCACAGAGCGCTCACGCTCGACTTCGTTCCACAACTATCTGGACGACTTCTTGTCGGCTATCAGGATCTTTGGATTCCTGGAGAAGCCCGTATTTCATGAGCTGAGCAGACATCTTCAGACGAGAAGGCTGGCGGCGGGGGATACAATGGAGATTGGGGGTGGAGAGTTCTGGTGTGTGGTCGAAGGACACGTGCAGGTGGTGAGTGGGCCTGGAAGTCCATCCACGATGATACGCTGACCAACTCACACATCACAGTTTGCCCCGGACACTCCCAGAGAGTCATCAGCACCATCCTGTTCGGACCCCGTCCACACTCCAGGCGAATTCAACGGCTACCACCTTCTCAATGAGGTGTCCACAGGGGGCACCCTCTCCTCCCTGTTCTCCATCCTGTCCCTCTTTACCGAGGACGTAAAGCTCTCCTACACCCCCCAAACGGAGGAAGAGGAAGAAGCTCTCGAAGATGTTGGCCTTGTTCCTCCGGGTACAGCGAGGAGGAAGGGAAGAGCCAACTCGGACGTCAGTCAGCTCGACGACCCTGCACTTGTTCAGCGCACCGCGAGCCCCGACAATTCCATCCCTATGGTTCAGCGGTCACGGTCGTGGTCGATGGGCACCGCCAACGACACTGTCAGAGGCAGCTCGGACAGCGGCGTTCCCGAAGCCCCCTCCGACTCTGTCACAAACACCAATGACCCCTCCGCTGTCCTAAGATCGCCTCCCTCCCCACGTCGCTCGCAGTCGCTCCGTTCCTCCCCCAAAGCATATCCTACGCAACCTGCTTTTGAACCCAGGATTAAGCCCGTGCGGGACTCACCCAAGCAGCGGAGACAGCCGACGGAGGGTCTGAACTCGGGTGCGGCGGCGCTCAACGGGACGATAGCGAGGGCAACGGTGGATACTACGTTAGCTGTGATCCCAGCGGCGGCGTTTAGGAAGTTGACGAGAAAGTTTCCAAAGGCTAGCGGGACGGTGGTGCAAGTCGTATTGGAGAGGTTCAGCAGGGTCACATTCATGACAGGTGAGTAGAATCTTGTGCGAGCATTCGCGGGTGCAACTGACAGATATCAAAGCCCACAAGTACCTCGGGTTGACACGAGAGATCCTCCGCTCGGAATCATCCCTCAACTCCCTGGTATCCCATCCTCTCCCTCGTTCATTCTACACAGGCGGTGGAATGCAGGCCCTGCGCGACCGCTTCCAGCCGGAGGTGCAAGCCAAGGGCCACCACAATTTCCCCTCTGGCGGCTCGTCTCCAGACCCGCGGGCGAACAGCAAGGACTACTTCAACTACGTACCTGCCAGCCCAACAGTCAAAGCACCTTCCCTCCGATCTGCGACCCCCAAAGCCCCGGGATCGCCCGCGTCGTCGCGTAAGGAGCTTCTAGGGCCGCTCAGCAAGATTGGGTTTGATGAAGACGCCATCTCGCCCAAGAGCTTCAAGGACAAGCTCCCTGCTATTGGCCCATCTACCGCCTCGGCCTTCAGCCCCGACATGGCTGCGCGCCATGCTAGCCCGTTCGTCCGCCGCACCTCTGCCATGCGCAAGCAGGTCGCCGCTGGTGACCTCGCCATGTCCCCGCGCAACGTTCCCGACGAGTCTGGCAGGGCGTACTATCGACCCGGCGCGCAGACTCCGGGGCTCCCGCGACTAGACACGTGGCGCGAGGGGCGGTACCCGGGTTCGTCGACCGACTTGGCGCATGCGCAGGGTATGTCGTTGGAGTCGCCTCCTGGCGGGGACAAGGGGTCTGAGGGAGAGATGTTCAATCTCAAGGAGGCGGTGCTGATGAGCATAGCCAAGTCGATTGGGCTTGCCCAGTCCACTGAGGGGAACACTGAGTCTATTGGACGCAACTCCGTCGCTCCATCTGCCTCAGCATTCTCCACCCCCAGCTCCCCGATGTTCCCTTCCAACACCAACGCATCAGGCCGTTCCTCTCGAGGCAGCGCTGTGCCGTTTGGAAACGTTCTTGATCTCATCAACTCGTCCACCCAGGACCAAGGGGTGATCGGTGGAATGCTCCGTGAAGCGGCGCTGAAGGCCCGGGTCGACGACGAGACGAGCAGTGTGTCGGTCAGTGCGCAGGACTCTCTGTTCGGCGGGGTAGGCGGCGGGGACCTTAAGGTCCTGAAGGACTTGGAGGAGCATGTCGACATCTTGTTCTTCAAGGAGGGAAGCACTCTGGTCAAAGAGGGGGAGAGGTCCCCCGGAATGTACTTTGTCATTGACGGGTTCCTCGAGGTGAGCTAGGGTAGTGCAGTGACAACACAGTCGCCTAACTGACATGACGTGGGTAGACTACGCTCTCTGTCCGACAGGCGGGGTTCGAGATCACCAGATCATCTACCACGAACAAACTCGCCACGACCGCGTCCGCATTCGTAAACATGAACGAACGACCGTTTGGCGCAGCGTTGGGACTCGACGAGTCGCAAGCCACACCGGCTGGAGGAAATGCGCGGTCCGAAGAGTCTTTGTTCACCATCAAGGTGTGTGACTTGTGGACTATGTATAAGGCGGTGTGTGTGCTGACGCATGTGGTGTTTATAGCCGGGAGGTATCGCCGGGTATCTGGCATCCCTTTGCGGCACCGACTCTTATGTGAACCTCACGTGAGTGCAGCTGCCGCTTTCCCAGTCTCTGAGGCTCAAAGCTGATAGATTGCACGCCACAGAGCCAAGACGGACTGCTTTGTCGGGTTCTTGCCGCGCGATACCTTGGAGAAGATCATTGAGCGTAGACCCATCGTGCTGCTCACTTTGGCAAAGAGGCTGCTCTCGCTTCTGTCGCCACTTGGTGAGCTGCCATTACCTCTTGGTGTTGAGTCGACGAGATCGCTGACAATAATAACAGTACTCCATATCGATGCGGCTCTGGATTGGCAACAGTTGGATGCAGGGCAAGTCCTGGTGAGCCATCGGCCGGTCCATTTGCAGCAGACGCTATTGCTGATACCAGGGACAGTACGAAAAGGGTGACAGGTCCTCCGACTTCTACATTGTCATCAGTAAGCTAGTAGCACGACCAGTCGTCTGATGAGACCCAGTTAACTGAATTACCGTTTTTAGACGGCCGTCTCCGAGCCTTTAACGAGAAGGATAACCAAATGCAAGTTCTCCGCGAGTACGGCCAAAACGATTCGATCGGCGAACTCGACGTCATCACCGCTGTCAACCGCTCTGACTCTGTGCACGCCATCCGCGACTCGGAGCTGGTGCGTATCCCCGCAGCGCTGTTTGACGCGATCAGCGTGAGACACCCGGCAACGACGGTGCAGTTTATGCGCCTGATTGCGGGGAGGGTGAGGAGAGCGATGGGTGAAGAGTCGCAGGGTATAGGTAGGAACCCGGGGGAGCCAACGACTGACGTCAACCTCAGTAAGTTCTCGTTGATGAACCTACTGAAGCAGGACTTACAATGATAATGTGATGGCAGAAACGGTGTGTATCCTCGGTTCCAACCGCAATGTACCCGTCGCACAGTTTGCTGGCAAGCTCAAGAATTCGTTGGAAGAGCTGGGCGCCTCAACGTCATACCTTGACCAGGGGACGGTGATGCGGCACCTGGGGAGACATGCATTTGCACGCATCGGGTAAGCTACCGCTCTTCATCTATTGTCATGGATAGCGGCTGAATTCGTCGTAGGAAACTAAAGGTGGCTGGGTGGCTTGCCGATCAGGAGGTATGCCAGCGACGACGTTTCTGTCAAAGTAACAGCACGAAGAGCATTAGCTGATAGGTCTGAAACTTAGCAACACTATCGGACAGTGCTCTACGTAGCGGACAGTCCGCCGTCGAGCCAATGGACTTTGACTTGTATTCGCCAGGTGAGGGCAGTAGCGTGGTAACTATTACTGGATCGTGTGCTAATCTACTATAGGCCGATTTGGTTTTGGTAGTGGCCATGGGGGACGACCCTTCTCTGGGGGAATACGGTGAGTATCAGCTTTTGCTGGGCATGTGTTACACATAATGTAACAGTGAGCTGACTACGCTTGGCGCAGAGAAACTTTTACTTGCTACGAAGACTACGGCGAGGAAGGAGTTGATCTTGTTGCACGACGAGAGGACTGTTGCTCCCGGATCCACACGACCATGGCTCAGTGTAAGTGCTGTAAACACGAACGTGGACTGTCTGTGCTGATCCTGTTACCCTTCGCAGAACCGCCCATGGATTCACGCCCACTACCATGTAGAGCTGCCCGGCGTCATCACCCCGTCCCGTCGCGTTCCAACCGTGCACGACCCCGCCGCCATTGCCGCCTTCAAGCACCTGCGCGAGCGCGTCGAAACATCGATCCGCAAGTACCGCGGCCTTCGTCCGTTCGCGCGCCCCCGCCGCCCTCCGCACATGAACGACTTTGCGCGCATCGCGCGCCGTCTGTGCGGAAAGCAGATTGGGCTCGTACTCGGTGGTGGAGGGGCAAGAGGTATCTCGCATATTGGGATGCTTCAAGCGCTGGAGGAGTTTGGGATCCCCATTGATGCGATTGGTGGGTGCTCGATTGGGAGCTTTGTGGGTGGACTGTATGCGAGGGAGACGGATCTGCTGGAGACGGCGGGGAGGACGAAGCAATTTGCGGGGAGAATGGGGTCGATGTGGAGAATACTGAGCGACGTGACGTATCCGTTCGCAGCTTATACAACGGGCCACGAGTTCAGTAAGTCGTTTCTCAGTGCTGGGCAGCTGAACGTGGAAGCTGACAATCAGCGACAACAGATAGAGGTATCTGTAAGTGGGAATGGAAGCAGGGTTGTAGCATATCCGACTGACGTCTCTGTAGACAAGGCATTTTACAACACCCACATCGAAGGTGAGCTACCAACCATTGGCGAATGATGTAGCTAAACTGATATACGACGCACATAGACTTCTGGATCCCGTTCTTTGCCAATTCGACCAACATCACTCATTCTCGGATGGAAGTGCATCGTACAGGATACGCCTGGTCAGTCAGGCGAACTCACTTCTTTCTCGGAATTGACAGCTGACTTCCCTAGGCGATATGTACGTGCGTCCATGACGCTCGCCGGTCTTTTGCCACCCCTGTCCGATAACGGAAACTGTGAGTCAAAAAGAGTTATGCACGTCTCTTGGCCGTCGCTCAGACTGATATCATATCCTCGCCAGTGCTTGTTGATGGAGGATACATGGATAATACCCCAATTGCTCCACTGCGCACCAACGGCATCCGTGACGTGATCGTGGTAGACGTCGGGTCCATCGATGATACCTCCCCGAGGAACTATGGGGACTCTGTGTCAGGGTGGTGGATATTCCTCAACAGGTGAGTGGCAGGTACCTGCTAACTGGGGAGTTTAGCTCACACCATTGACCTGGACAGGTTTAACCCGTTCTTCGACATCAAGGTGCTCTCTATGACTGAGGTTTCTTCCCGTCTGACCTAGTACGTGTCGCCCCTTATACGCGGAGGTCTGATTCCAGTACGCTGACCAGACAACCCAACTCACACAGCGTGTCAAGCGTCAAGACCCTCGAGGACGTCAAGATCTCCCCGGGCTGCCTCTATCTCGCCATGCCCGTGCAGCAGTTTGACACGCTTGGCGGCTTCAAGCGCTTCTCGGAACTGATGGCTATCGGGCTCAAGGCCGGTAGGAAGACCTTGAAGAAATGGAAAGAGGAGGGAAAGCTGCCGACGGGTTTGGTGGATGATACGAAGGGGGCGAAGGCTATCCAGAGGGGGAACAGGCTCAGGTGAGTGCGGGATTGTGGCACGTGGAGACGTTCGGTGTGTGCTCGGTATGTCAGGTGCTAATATGTGGACTTTGCAGACGGATGTCGATCTGAGCGGACGCGGCAGAGCGGGGTGTCATGTGGGTCTGCATGATCAGAGGAGTCATTAGCTTGTGTGTGTAGAGTATGTAGAGTCAACAGAACAATTCAGCCATACATAGCATGATGACCATATCTCATTTTCGCGCTTAGATACACAAATCAATCAGGCTTGAATGATGGCTCTGAATGACCAAAGAATGGGCTCTAAATGACAAGGCTTCATGTACAACAACCGACCATCATTACTAGTTACTACTGCGTATCAACTGTACTACACACATGCAAGGTGTTGGTGTCCCCCCTCCACGCCTCATCTCCACCCAGGAACCACTCTCCCGTCCGTCCTCACGACCTCGCCCCAAGCCCCAAGCCCCAATGCCCGGGCGAGATACTCATCCCCTCCATACTCGTCGATAGCCCCGCCCCCGCATCCTGCCTCTCCCCCCTCCCCAACACGTGCCTCCTATGCTCCCCATAGCTCCCCGCCTTTATCTTGGGCAGCGGCAAGCCCCTGGGCAGCAAATGGTCTGATAGCTCCGAATCCTCATCGTCTTCCTCCTCCGCGCCCTCGGAGCCGGATTCGCCCGAGTCGGAACCGGAGTCCGAGTCGCCCTGGTCGATGGAGACTTCCCCCCAGGTGCGGTATAGCCGCTCGATGTAGCGTTTCGACCTGGGGAGGTCGTACGGGTCAAAGGGGAAGTAGCTGTCGAGGCCTGCGTCGACATTGAGCTGGCGAGCCTGGCGCGGGAGAGTCTGCGCGCCGGCAGACATGGAGGTGGAGAGGGAGACAGAAGCGGTGGAGGGGGTGCGAGAAGGGGGGTCCGCGGGGTGAGGGCGAGAGTGGGGTTGGGGTTTCGCGACGGTGGAGAGAGAGTGGGAGGAGGTGGAGCGCGTGTGGTGGGTGGACTGCTGGTTGGCTTCGATGATGGAGAAGCAGTATGCAAAATTTGTGTGGTGTGCCACTTTGGCAAAGGTGGATACGATGGTGGGATTGCAGCCCTGCGCAGTAATCGAATTAGCCTTGGGATAATTGTTGCGGTCAGGCAAACTCACCAGTAACGGGTTGAGATCGCTGGTCAATGCCCTCTGAAGGATATCCAGATCCCCCATCCACTTCCCTTGCTCCCTTCCCTCCTCCCCCTCCACAGACTCGCCGTCCATATCCATATCCCCCACCACACTGTCCCCATCCTTCTCGGCATTCGCCAAAAAGGCCCGCCAACGGAAACAAAATATGAGCATGACCGCTTGGCTCACCGCATAAAACAGTGGCAGCTCGTCTACACCCTCCTTCTTGCTCGCGCGTGACTGTCGGAGCTTGCCGTCGATAAAAGCCAGCAAGTAGGTGAGCACCGTGCGCGCCTGCTCGTCCGAGACGAAGCGTGCGCGGCAGACGACTGAACCAATGTAGACGGTAGCTGCTATACGCTGATTGAGCGAGATAGGCTGAGCACCCGCGGTGGGTGTCGCGGAGGCGGTGGCGTACAGCGCCTGGGACACGAGGAGCCCGAGAAAGAGGTCCGTGTGGGCTGGGGAGAAGGAGGATGTGAAGAAGAGGAGGAAGGGTATGTGCTGAGTGGCAGATGTGGGGAGGATCTGGCGGGAAAAGAGGTTGAGCAGTGTCTGAAAGTAGGACAGGCACTGCGCGGGGGAAGGAGTAGGGCGGCGGGAGAGGAGGGAGTTGGTGATGGGGTTGGCAAACTCGGATGTCGGGGTAGACGCTCCCGAGCTTGAAGCCGAGGTTGCCGCCATGCTCTGCGCTGCCATGTCCACCGCCGGCAAGTGCCCTTGCTTGCCACCCATGTACTCCTCGAGGTGCTCGAAAAAGTGCACGAGCATCCCGTCCAGCTTCTCCCGCATCGCCTTCACATTCGCCACCTTCTTCGCCCTCTCCTCCTCCACCTTGGCCTCGTTCATGGCCTCCTCCTCGTCAGAGTCCCCGTCCATGGACGAGAGGTCGTCGGGGTCGGGGTCACCCTCCGAGTCGTCGGCGTCGACGCCGATGTCTGGCGAGAGGGAGCGGGGACGAGGCATCTCTTGGGAGATCAGGAGGTCAAGGGGGTCTAGTTGAGGGGTGGACGATGAGAAACGGGCGTCGGCGGTGGGCAGCTCGTCATCATCGTCTTCCGAACAATAGTCCTCGTCGTCGTCCAGACTGTTGGTGATCTCGACCTGGCGATTACGTTCACTGTCAGCTTTAGGCAAGGTTACATCCGTCACGCGACTCACATCGATCCTCAACATGCGATCCACAATCTCCCCCCACATTCTACCTCCCAGCTCCGGGCAGTATCCTATCAGCTCGCAGCAGTTCCTTATCCACGTCGTCTGCGACACCTCTGCCTCCCGCTTATTCGGAAAGTTCCGTATAAGCAGCGGCTGCAGGACACTGGGAAGGGTCGGGACGAGTGATATAAGGTGGGAAAGCAAGAGATGATGTCTTGCGTGGAAGACACGCCGCGAGATCTTGGTGTTGAAAGATGTGAACGTAGGTTCTGTTGATCAACACGGAGTTGTCAGCACTGGGACCCAGTGAAGCGCAGAAGCCGTGGCGGGTCACTCACGCCACGTGAGACCTTTGACTGCCATTCCCACGACCTCCTTTGCCCACCCGGGCTGAGCACTGACAAGTACAGCCGCCCACCCAACGTACGTCTTTACAAACTTTTCCTCGCCTGTGGCCCACGGGAGATTGAGTATGGCGGTGATGAGTGGCGAGTGGATGTCTGGGGAGAGGAGGGAGACGTGCGCCGAGACAGCACGGAGGAGCGGGAGAAGCGGTGGGAGCGCGGGGACAGGCATGGTAGGGGTGGGGAGGAAATGCGCCAGGAGCTCATTGTAATGCGCCAAGTTGCCCGACTTCGACTCTTGCAGAGCCTTGGGCACGAACACGGCTATCAGCCCGCGCTGGAACGCATCACGATCTTTGGCGCTCGAGCTGCCGCTCCGCCTCGTACCGTCCTTCGCGTCGCCCGTGCTCTTGGTCCGCCGGGACGTGCGGTTCTTCGCATCCGCGTCCGACTCGCGTGGACGCTTCTTGCCTGCCAGCGATGAAGACCTGGAGGAGGATGCGTTGGCAGGGTCGTTGGAGAGCATGGCGGCGCCGCCGACAGACATGACGGGAGTGGTTCTGATTTTTGCGGGAGGAGTGGTGGAGATGGGCTGTTGGCGGGGGGCTTTTGTCATGTGCAGAGAGGAGGCGAAGGAGAAGGAGGAGGGCATTCCTGTGATTGGTGGGGGGAGGGGGGAAGGGGAGGGGTTCCGGTGCTGTGCGACGTGCCCTCTGTGTGTTGTGAGCTGTCGTCTTGTTGGATGAATTTGAGAAGATTGCGTTGGATGTGGCCAGAGAAATCTTAGCCGCCAGGGACAACGCGCCGCCACCGCCGGGGTCCGCGGGTCAGGGGCGAGAAATAACACGTCATCGAACCTCCACACATCTCGTCCACCGCCAGCCCACCTATAATGCTCCTGGCAGTCTCGAATACATCTCTACTTTCTACTTCTTTCCTCCATCTTTGAATCTTCAACTAGCGCGCCCTCCACTCCATTCTTCACATACATCAACATCGCCTCAGAAGAACTCCAATCTACCACTCAAAATGGGCCGAAACGACCGAACCGAATGGGAAAACCAGCTGTGCCGCGCCCCCATGCCAGCACTTCCTTGGGACAAGCTTCCTCCTCTTCCACCTCTTCCTCCAATCACGGACTCCAAACTAAGCAAGATGGTTTTCACCCACACTAGCCTCAGCAACGTATCAAGGCTGGCCCATACATCGGTGCAGCTCCTCACCGGGCAGGCCGGAGCAGACTACGAAAAGCTGGAGCATGTCGGAGACGCTATCCTCGGTCAGTCACAGATACTCCTCCTGTTGTTTGGTCTATGTAGTATCTGACATCTGTAATAGAGGCAATCGCTGTAACCATGGCACATGAGCTTTACCCCAACACCCGCCAGGGCGGCGCAACGGTGAACATCTCCCTACTGATCCCTCCAGTACTTAGGCTGACCGGCTGCAGATCATCCGGAGTCATCTTGTATCCAACGCCACCCTTGCTCAAATTGCCGTCCAATACGGCCTACACACGAAGATCAATTCTGAGTTTTCCATGCGGCACAACCTCAAGAGCAACCAGAAGATCCAGGCGTCAATATTCGAAGCTTACATCGCCGGCTTGTACTACTCGTACCTCGGCACGGACGTGGCTGAAGAGCCCGAGGCAAGCGAGCTGGGAGAGGAGAACAGGATAGAGGAAGGGAGTGAGTCTGAGCGTGATGGCGAGAGTGGGGATGACGTGGTACCAGAGGGGTCTGGCGGTGATGGTGCCAAGAAGGCCGAGGTGCAAATGATGGAGGATGAGAAGCCGGGTGATGGCAGCAGGGATGACGGTGATGATCAGTCGGACGCCACTGATCCCGTCCCTGCTGATCGAGCAGCGACCTCCGACAACATCAACTCTCTCGTTCCGAAGGCCACCCCTCCCCCCGCACCGTCTGCTATCCCCGTACCCGTGCACTCCGGCCCCTGCACCCTCCACCGACCCAGTGCCCTCTCCCTCACCCCCAGTGAATACCCCTCTACCTCCGCCGGTTCCCCTATCGAACCCATTCCCGCCCACTCCCTCTTTACGGGCTCCAGCAACTCCGATCCCCCCTCACAGCGTGCTAGCGGCCCCGCCTCACTAACCAAGCGCAGGATGCGCCGTGGCGAGGCCTTCGAACTCGTCTTCGACTGGCTCTCACAAGTCCTAACCCCCATCTGCCACTTCATCGTCGAGGTCCTCGTCACCGAAGAAGACCGCCTTATGGCACTCCGCCCCGCCTGCCCGCCAAAATTTGAGACCCCTGCCGAGTGGGCCGAGGATGACCGGCGAGCGGTCGGCGGGAAAGGGACGCTGTACCAAATGATGACGAAAATGGGCGGGGAGAAGCCGGTGTACACTGAGGAGCCTGTGGAGAGCACTCACCCGTCGGGGCTCTGGAAGGTGACGTGCTCGGTGGTCGATTGGGATGGGAAGCAGTGGTGAGTTCTCTCTCGCTTGCAGGATGCTGCATTGTATGACAGATGCGACTCTTCAACACCAGGCAAGCCGATACTACCCGGGTCAGCAAGCACCTGGCGTCGAACGTGGCCGCGTGGAAGATATGCGTCAAGATGGGTATTATTAGGGAAGACGAGTAGTGGGGCGGGAGAGGAAAACAATGATAAGCGTGGCATGGTGTGAAAGGCTAATTATCATCTAATCTGTGGCACCTCATGTATCGCGATCTGCATTGTGCTTGCGTGTTCTCTTCCAATCGGCTGTTGATGGGTTACTTTTGCTTGACCCGGCGTCAGTGCAGAGCTGGAGGAAGCCAGGGAACCAAGGGGACTGTCGCACGATGAAAAGGGGAACTTCTCCTCACCAGCTTGTCACCTTGTCACTTCTCCTTTTTACTCTTGATCGCAGCCCATGTGACGACTCTCCAGCGACAAGCATACATGCCGTACCCTTCTGTCCTCTTGGTTATTCGCTGTCCATCGTTATCGGCCGTGACCACCTTGATCTTCACCAGAAATCATAAATTTGATTCATTCTCCGTTCTTCCTCCTTCACCTTCCCCTCCTCCGAATACACTATATTACTCCAGAAACCTATCCACCATCTGGCCAGTCTCACACGTCCACGCCAACTCACAAGCACACACACTCACACCCCCTTTCCCTCTTCTCCCCTTCCACCATGCGCTACCCCACCTCCACTGGCAACAACCCTCTATTCAACTTCCGCCCCCCTCCTCTCCCTGCTCTCCCCCTCCCGCCCCTACCCCCAATCAAAGACGGTGAGCTCTACCGAATAGTCATCACACACACTTCCTTGAGACAACTTCCCCGCCGGGACGCGATGAACCTCCGCCGGCCGGCAGAAGGGGAGGAGTGGAGCTGGGATCACGAGAAGTTGGAGCATGTGGGGGATTCACTGCTTGGTGAGTGCCAGCTATGATGACAGGCCGGTTGAAAGGGGAGCAGCTGATGGTGAAGAGTAGGGTCAATCGCGAGTGGGATTATCCACGATATTTACCCATGGCTCCGACAAGGTGCCGCTGCCGTGAGTCCCCCCTGCCCCTCCTCACCCTGCTCCCACACTGACTGATCTTTCACCCTACAGATCGTCCGCGACCACCTGGTCTCAAACCAATCACTCGCCCAGATCTCCCTCATGTATGCCCTTCCCTCGCTGATCGTCTGCGACCCCTCTTCGACGCGGGACGTCCGCACCTCTGAAAAGACACAGGCGAGCATCCTCGAGGCGTATATCGCGGGTGTGTTTTACGACTGGTTGAAGACTGGGCCCAAACGGGGCACGGGGACGGGGGCGAGCATGATCGTTCACGAGGGGAGTGAGGTGGCCAAGGAAAGCGAGGAGCGAGGGAAGGTGTACGAACACAGTGGCCGGCGGGTGCAAGGTTCTGAGGGACTCGAGAGCGGTGGGTTCGCGGCCGAGTTGCTCAACGAGATGGAGATGGAAGTCGCCGAGCCAGAAGAGGCTACTGGATTCGTCGTTTCTGAGCCTCTGCAGGACACCAGCGAAGCCACGCTCGTCTACCTCGGGGACGGCGCACACAAGGACCTCCTCGCCCGCCGAGGCCAGAGCGGCTCCAAGCAGTACAAAGGTGTCGAGGACAACGATGTCTTCGGCAGCCCGCCCAAGGGTTTGCAGATTGCGCTGCAGCCAGCCCGGGCCGATGGGGGTGGTAAGCCCAAGGGAGGCGGTGTGGGGGAAGCGCTGGGTCACTCGCCGTTGGCGGATCTGGAGGCGATGGTCTGTAAGATGATGGCCGAGCCCAGGACTTCGGACAAACCCAAGCCCAAGCCGCAGCGGGAGCCTTCCTCGCCAGGCCCAGAGGCTGCGCCTCCGCTCGCCACCCCGCCATCGCCTCCCACCAGCAAGCCAGGCATGGCCCCCGCGGCTGCTCTCCCTCCCCTGCTGCCCATCTCACGAAGACCCCCTCCCCTCCCCACCCGAACAGGCCCCACCAAAGGCGAAGCGTACGACTACATCCTCGCATGGCTGACCCCGCTGCTCACACCCTTCGCGCACTTCATCTACACCCAACTCGCTGCCGAGCAGGTGCGGCTCGACGTCGTACTCCCGCCCGACGTTCTCAAGCTCGAGACACCCCTGCACTGGGCGGAGGAGGACAGAAAGGCGGTGGGGATGGTGCAGGCACTGCACCAGCACCCGTGGGTGAAAGGGAGCAAGCCCGGTTATGAGCGGTTCAAGGAGGCGGGGGAGAGGTGGAGAGTGGTGTGTACTGTAGTCGATAGGGAGGGGAAAGAATGGTGAGTCTTCTATCGGGCTTTTGATTCGCGTTTGCTGATAGCAGGATGGCCAGGACGGGGGAAGCGATAAGGACGAACCACCAGGGGGCGAAGAACGTCGCTGCTTGGATGGTCTACAAGAAGCTGAGTCAGTAGTACCGACATCGCTGCTTCGGGTTTCGACGTTGCCTCCCCCGCAACTCATCTCGGCTTTGAATTGAACCCGCTATCATCATCTAGACCGTGTGAGACTCCGTCATGCAGCCCATCCATGTGCATACGTACAGCTTCAGATCCCTTCAGAGTTCCGCCTCTGCTATCGCTTTCCGCCATCGCTCCGCTCGGCCTTCACGCCCCAGCCCTTCTTCGACGTTGATCATCTCCTTTAGCGCTTCCACTCTCAGTCGCCCCACATTCTCCAGTACTACTGCCCCCTTTCCTGCATCAACTCCCCCGCCCTCCCCTTCAGCCTTCTGCCGCCCCAACCGCTTCAACATCCCCTTACAATCCCTCTCCACCATCCCCAGTTCCGCCTCCGCACTCGTCCAATCTGGCACCTCCATCCCGAGGTACGCCCTCCCCAGCTCAAGCCTGCACTGCATGATCTCCAGCTGGGATGCATCGCTGGGCCGGGCGCGGGCTTTGCCTTTGCTCTGACCGTCTGCGGAGGCGCCCACCACCCCACCAGCGCTGGAGCGCCATGCGGCGGTGGGGGGCGGGTCGTTGCAGAGCAGGTGGATTTTGGCGGATAGCAGCTGTATACGCGTGTGAGGCGGTTGTGGTGCTGAGGAGGAGAGGAGAGAGTTTATGGTTGGGAGGTTGAGCAACGGGGAGGAGAGGATGGGGGGAGGCATATTCTGGTTATGACGATGTGGGGGACACGGGGTGGGAGGGTGAATGAGAGCAATAGATGTGTGGTATGAAAGGGTTTGTGCCACCGAGGGATATGCAAGTGAGGAATGGGATGCGCTGGGTAGATACTGTAGGAGGGGTGGGTGTGTTTGCAAGATGGATTGACAAAGTCACGAAGCGAAGTGAAGGCGAGCGAGGAACGCGACGCGATAGGCCGTTGCGCGCATTCGCGAGGGGGATGATGATGCTGGTGTGTTGTCGTGGCTGATGATGGTACGTACGTGTAAGTTGAGTCGTCGGGTGTGACTGGACCACGTCTTTGACATGGTAATGACAAGATTGTCGGAGAGCCACGGCTAGATACAGCAAATCTGAAAGACCCACATAGCATCATGCTATGATATGTCTACTACAAGATACTTGCCGGTGATATAATGTCCCAAGTGCCCAATAAGCAGGCGATGCCGTCCTGCCTCGTCCCCCGCTCCCCCACACGCAACTGACGCCTCCTCACTCCCTTCTCTACTGCCGTATAGCTTAATACCCCTCTCGCCTGATATAACGGCTCCAACACTCCTCTACGCACCCCCCGCCTTCCTGGCCTTCCACAGAACTGCCGCAACCCACATGTCCGCCCAGCTCAGAGCCTCTTCATGCCCCTCTTGGCCTTACTAGCCGCCGCCGTCTTCGCCACCCCCGCAGGCACCGGCGCCTTGGTCGTAGCAGAAGGTTTGAGAGCTTTTCCAGGATCGTCTCCCAATCTCGGCGCCTGGCCCTTGACAGGGCTCTGCTCCTGCCTGACGTTGGTGCCGAGCGGGGTGGGTTTGACGGTCGAGGCGGCCGCGGAGGAGGTGGAGACACTGGAGGAGGAGCGGGTGGTATTTGAGGAGGAGGCGGAAGGGTGTTTAGATGGGGAGGAGGGTGTTGAGGTGGCACCTCGGAACTCGGGAGGGGGTATCTGTATAGGACGGTAAAGTCAGCTCGATGTACACGACAGCGCGAACTTGGTCCAACCACAGCTCACTTTCGGAGTTGCGTGGATGTTGGTCATCAGCCTGGCATACTGCGTGATACATGAGCATCACGACCGGACAGGTTTCACTGGGTGACAGCTGCTTGAAGTGATGTCTTGCATACCTTCGAGTACCCCTCGTAGTCTGCCAAAAGCTGTTTGCCGGCTTCCTCGTCCAGCGCACTCTCCGGGTTCGGGTAAATCAACAGGCATTTGATCGTCTGTGGCAGTGGACATCAGCTGATGGCAGCCATATGTGTACAGATCATATCAAGGAAGCGTACCACCAGCACATGGCTCACGCCGTACTCCTTCTTCCACCCCTTCTTCAGCGTGTCCACACAGATTTCGCCCGCCTTCGAGACATTGGGATGGAAGATTCGGGTCATCATCGTACCTGGGAAGCTGATATCAGCACACCACTTTGCATACGACTCGTTGCATCAGACCAAAAGCTCTGGCGATGCAGACAGACACGTTCGCGCGAGTACGGCCAACAACTCACATTTCGGAGGAAGGGTGGGAAAGTCTTGGCCAAAGGAGAATCGGATGCGGAAGTAGCCACCCTCATATGGTGTGCCAGCTGTCAAAGTATCAGCCATGAGCTATCACCACATAACGCCGTTGCGGACATTCCGCCTTTGCCGCCAAGGTAAAGTCGAGCATCTGCCGTTGAAAAACAAGCACGCGACTCAGGTCGTCCGAGCACCGCACAACACCGCATCCCAACATCGCCCCGAGCCGAAAGCAGCCAGACACGAAGACTCACGGGGACCTTGCACCCATCCCTCCATTGCCGACAGGTCCTCCTCGTCCACGACGATCCTCACTCCCTCTGGGGGGTCCGACTTGAGCGCGACAACTTGACGGGATAGCAGGCGGAGGGCTTGAGGATTGAGAGACTGGGCGTGGCTGGTGAGCGATTGCTGCTGCCGGTTAGCGTTATTCTGGCTCACCATTATGTATGCGTATGCTATAGACGTGGGATACAGGAGGTTGCTGATGATCGTGATATGTTGACTGAAGGCAAGAGCTGTGCCGGTTGGGGGATCAGGACTGTTTATATCGTCCGTGTAAGAGGCACGTCGCTGGCGCACAGGCGACACCACAAAGGGACCAAACAAGCGCGCCCTGCCACGCACCTATCTCCGAAACGCCGTCCACTCTGCGTCCATGAGTTGGAACATGCATGCACAATTGCGTACAGCAGGCTCTGTTCATAAACGAAAACATAGTCGGGCAGCCGCGCCTCAGCACCTTGACGATGGACTTCGAGGCCGACGAAGCTTCCGACCATGTCTCTCTGTTCAACAACTTGTCCCAGATCATCCTCCTCGTATCCCCAACCTCCGGACCGTCATCATGCACAATATACAACTATGCACCCACTCGACTGACCCCTTTCCGCCGCTCGACCGCCTGGAAATCCTCGCGCATCGGCCGTTCACGTTCTTTTATTCCATCAAGACGTTGGTCATGGACGTACCAATTTCCCTATCTCCACAAGGGCTGGTGGCGGAGCGGATCTGGGCCAGAGAGGCGGACTTACCACGCGGCCAAGAGAGGAGCAGAGGAAGGCGAGGTTGAAGTCATGGAAGACGACGAATCTGCAACCAAGCCAGAAGAGCGGCTTCAATGTGAGGATTGTGGATGAATATGGCATGCTGTACAGATGAAGAAGATGAGGTGGTATGGTCCTACAATAATGTCCGTGGTGGTATCTGTGGTGATATACTCTACACCCGCCCGGTCGCTATACAACTATCTATTTGGCGACACAAGTGTGGTTGTCCAGCTTGTACCCGTCTGCACACCTGAACGCCCGGCAATTGGACTGCCAGCAGGCAACAGCGTTGGAGGCGACGCCGACCAGAGACTCGCAGCTACCAGCACACCATCAGATATCAGCCGCTGTTCAATTGACTTGATGCAATAGGACGACGACCACTTACTTGACGCCGGAAGCAGTTGCGCTGCCCGAACCGAAAAGACCATTTACACAGCCACCACAGGAGTCAATCTCGACGGCGGTGTCGAGGCACTACCGGGTGATGTAGTCCGTTAGCACGGATTCCAGTCAGGCAGCTACCACGGGACTGACTTGGTAAGATGTATCGTCACCGGCCACAGCACATGCGGTCAACGGGCTGGGGCAGAGCGGCTCCGCAGCCACAGTATCAAGCACAAGCCTCAGCTTTTCCAAATTCCTCCGCCTCTTCTCCACTAGGAAGCCCAAGTCCTGAGATGTGCGGGTGTACACCTGGAACAGGAAGTCAGTAAGTGGTGAGTCCAAAGGGGTAAGATGTCGTGGCAGAGATGTGCCATAGACGACATGAGACGTTACTCACAGCGACACCCACTGCGCAAGTGCCGTAGGTCTCCTCTTCGTTGACCATGGTGAAGTCCTTACCCTCGGCCGGGTAGAAAGAGCACAGGCATCGGTCCTCTGCTCGCCAGTCCCAGTACGCGTAGCGGGAGCCCTGAACATGGATCCAGCATTGCGTCTACACGATGAAAGGTGCTGCGGTCAGCCTCCTGTCGCTACGTGATCATCGATGAGAGAAGAAAGACGTACAGCACAGTGTTTTTCAGAGATAGCAGATACGGCAGTGGATTCGATGGGCACAGATCCCGTGTTGATACAGCCCTCAAGGACGGGATTGGACGCCCTGACAAAAGTAGCGAACACGGGAAGAAGACTGGCGATGAGGGTGACGGAAACCATGGTGATAGTAGAGAGGGTGGATTTCAAAGGATGGCGATGGTCGGAATGAAAGTGCAGTATGCAGGCCGGGCGATCGAGGAGGAGTATCAAGTTACAAAGCGGCGTCAAGAGATCATGTATGCGATTGAGTTGGGCCCGCGTGGTTATGGACCCCCCCCTCGAGGTTCCAGCTGAATGAAGCAAGCATAACAGGCGCGGTTGTTTGTATCTTTTTCAGGGAAACCCTGCAGGCACGTCTTCGCGCGGTTCCGGGCCGGCTGTGTGCGCCTGTATGTAGCCCTCCATATAAGCACGTGGGCGCGGCAATTGCAGGCCTGTAAGCGATAAAGCTCCGAGAGCAGGCCGCCAAACGCCCGGACCTTTTCACGGCATTTCACGGCTCCATTGCATAACGGGCCGGAACCGCGCGCGCCGCAAAGACCGTCCTCATATATATGTACGGGATTCTTTCCGGCACCCACCCCTCTTCATCCGCAACCTCATCCAGTATAGCATCGCGATATGGCTCCTGCTCGTGAGTATGCGCGTGGTCGCTCTGCAAGAGCGACGTCAAGTCAATGCGAGAGCGACGTTGAAGCTGACAGTCTGGTGTGTCAGACAAGCATCTTTTGAACACCCCACAGACGCTCGTCGTCGATTCCCTAAAGGGACTCGCGACGCTCAATCCGGCGGTCAAGCTGGACGAAGCCCAGCGAGGTGAGCCTGGCTACCCTCCTTGTACTTCTCCAAGGGTCTCGATTGACCAGACCCGTGCACCCACACGCTGCAGTCATCTACACTCCCCCAACGACTCCGCGAGTCGCCCTCCTTTCTGGTGGTGGTTCGGGTCACGAGCCCGCCCACGCCTCATTTGTCGGTCCCGGCCTCCTCTCTGCTGCTATTGCCGGCAACGTCTTTGCCTCGCCCAACGTCGCGCAGATCCGCCGCGGCCTTGAGCTCGTCACGCGTGACGAGGGTGCCCTCGTGGTAGTTATGAACTACACTGGGGATGCGCTGCACTTTGGCTTGGCGGCGGAGCAACACAAGAGCCTGGGAAAAAAGGGGGACGTGAGAGTGCTGCTGGTCGGCGATGATGTGGCTGTCGGGAGGAAGCAGGGGAGTATTGTGGGCAGGCGGTGAGTTTCCAGTATATCTCTCCGATCGCGGTCGGGCTTCAGCTGACGGGAGACGCAGAGGATTGGCGGGGACCATCTTGGTGTACAAGGTGGCAGCGGCGTTGTCGGACAAGGGTGCAAACCTCGATGCCGTGGAGAGCATTGCCAATTACGTAGCCTCACGTCTTGGCACCCTCGGTGTTGGCCTCGAGCACTGCCATGTGAGTCTGGGACGTGTATTTTTTTGCCAGATGATACTTCACTGACGAGGATTGCGTGCTTAGGTCCCGGGCACCCGTGCCGGCGCGTCCCACCTTGCCGCAAACGAGATCGAGCTTGTAAGCTCTCGCTTGTCTATCTACCCCCCCCCCCCCCCCGCGCCCTAAGCTGACCCCATCTCCACAGGGCATGGGCATCCACAACGAGCCGGGCACGTCCAAGCTTGAGCTCTCCACTGTTGGCAACCTCGTCGACGAGCTCCTCAAAAAGATCACCGACACGACTGACGAGGACCGCTCGTTCGTGCCGTTTAAGCATGACGGGTCGGACGAGGTCGTACTGCTTGTGAACGACTTGGGCGCGGTGAGCGAGCTTGAGATGGGGGGCATCACCAATGAAGGTACGGTGTGCTTCTCTCTCCACCATTGCCATTGTATCACGGACCGACCGCCCATGAGTCCATCTGGCGAGAATACTGACTAGCACCGCTCTGCACAGCTGTCAAGTGGCTCGAAGCCAAGAAAATCAAGGTCCGCCGCGTCCTCGCCGGCACCTACATGACCTCGCTCAACATGCCCGGATTCTCTCTCACCCTCCTCCTCCTCCCGTCCGCCGGCGACAAGTCTGCGCCCTACTCGGGGGAGCAGATCCTCGAGTATCTCGATACGCCCGCGAGTGCACCAGGGTGGAAGTGGCATGCTGCGGCTGAGCCTGGGAAAATCGGGGACAAGGTCGAGGAGGCGCATGTGCCGGCTACGGAGGATGGCGCCGTCTTGCCTCGTGAGCGTCCCCTACCATGCCCGGCCGAAGAATACCACTGATGATTGGTATCTTGACTGCAGCCGCCGACAAGGCCGCGTTCCTGGCTGCCATCACCCGCTCATGCAAAGCCCTCATCGCCGCTGAGCCCGAGATCACGGAGCAAGACCAGATTGCAGGCGACGGAGACGCGGGGCTCACGCTCGAGGCGGGCGCCAAGGGCATCCTCAAGGCGATCGAGCAGGGCAAGATCAAGGGCGAGAACACCGTGGAGGATATCAGGGTGATCGCCGAGGTTGTCGAAGAGGATATGGGCGGGACGTCCGGGGCGCTTTACTCGTGAGTGCGCGGCGCGAGTCAGTCAGGGCGTAATCTGTAGCAGCTGAGCTGACGTGGGCCGGCTGGTGTGGCGGGTAGGATCTTCTTCTCGGGGCTGGGCAAGGCTCTGAGGGACGCCGCGGTGGGTGGAAACAAGTCCATCACACCCGAAGTATGGAGCAAGGCCGCTGCCAGTGCGCTCGTGACTCTCTACAAATGTACGCCCCCCCCCCCCCTCCCCTTGCTCCCCCCCCCTCTTCATCAAGCTAAATCTCGGACAACAGACACCCGCGCCCGCCCGCCCTCGCGAACCCTCGTCGACCCTCTCGAATCATTCATCCAGTCCCTCCCCTCCAAGGGCCTCTCCGCCTCGGCGGACGACGCCCTCGCCGCGGCCGAGAAGACCAAGGAGCTCGTGGCCAAGGCCGGGAGGGGGGCGTACGTGAACCAGGAAGACCTGAAGAAGCGCGAGGTGCCAGACCCCGGGGCGTGGGGTATTTGGAGGATCGTTGATGGGTTGAGGGGCTTTGAGGCTTAGGCGGAGGATAGGTTTGCTGGGGGGGGGGGGGGGTGCAAAAGCTGTGCAAAAGACAGAGATAATAAGTAGGCAGGTGGTAGTTTTGGATGCAGAAATCTGGCTCGTCCCCGCGTGCTTAGTCGTGTTGTGTGTGATGTTGACTCTGTTGCATCTCGAGAAAAAAGGAGAGATGTCTGACGACGTTAATGTTCGGGACAGGGGCAGCGCCGTAAGCGCGGACGTGGAAAAGCCCTCCACCAAAATCTAGTCCGGTCGATGACGACGAAGCGCGATGCGATGTCGGTCCATGTTTGTTTATACGGTACTCCCACCCATCCCGCTCTCATTTATCATGCCACTCAAGCGCCGCACAGCCACCACCGTCGACCCGTCCCCCTCCAGAAGCACCAAAAGTAGTCATCCCGCTAAGCGCAAGAGGCAAGGGGAACGCTCGATCTGGAATAACGCGGATGACTGGGACACTCTTGTCGCCGACTCGAGCCTGTCCACCTCGTCCGTGTCCAGACGGCGTCCCAGACCGCGTGGGCTCAACACGCTGGTCAGATGTGCAGCAGATGCAGCGGCAAGGGGGTTTAGGATGCTGTGGGATCATGGGGAGGTGCAGATGGAGGGAGAGGTGATCGTTGGGCCGGGGAGGGAATGGAGAGAGAGCTGGGCCATGCTCCCGGAGCATCTGCAAGAGATTGTGCGGGACGGGGTGTTCAGAAGGTGGGGAGGGCTGATATCGATACAGCTGCTTCACGAGGTGAGCATGGTACTATCACATAACTGTGTACCTCGTCATGCTAGAAACTGACTTTGAAGACGCAGCTGTTCACAATCCCACCTGTGCTCTATCTTCCCGGCGAACTCCTCCCCTCCATAGCCAAAGCCAACCGCTTGAAACCGCTCATGCCTCTCAACACTGAGCTTTCACGCTTCACCTCCCTCATCCTTACCCACTCCACGGTAGCTACCGACGTCGGTATCGCCGGCCTCGTACATCACCTCCCCAACCTCGAAGTGGTCAATCTCAAGGGCTGTGCACTGGCTGCCCAGACGACGGTGAAGACGCTGGTGGGACGGTGCCCAAACCTGAGGATAATCAATCTGAAGGGAACCAAGGTCAATGAGAGGGATGTGGCCTCTCTGTTGGGGCGTTTCGGTCAGCAGCTGCAAGGCTTCAAGATCGACAATGTATCGTTTGAGGTGAGCACATGGCCAGACAAAAGCGTCACCGGTGTGTTCTCGCTGGCAAAAGAGCTGATCTAATCTACCTTGCAGCATATCAATGACACGTTTGACTCTGAGCCTTACCCCCTCCTCACTCACCTCTGTCTCCCAGGAGACCTCCTCAATGCCCCCCTCAACACCCTCTACGCCCGCGCGGGTATCGCCGGGCGCGCCATAGGCTACCCCAAGCCCCGCGCCACTCCCGAAGACAGCCGGCTCCACTGGGCTCGCTTCGGCGACAGCTTCCCCGCTCTCACCCACCTCTACCTACCGGGGCTGCTTGTCCCCTCCGACTCTACCATTTCCCTCGCGAGAGGCTTGACCAAGTTCGCGGTTGGGCCGCGTGGGCCTCCAGTGCCCGCGGCCGTAATAAAGCACGTCCTGGAAGAGGGCAGGGAGAGCTTGAGGGCGGTACATCTCGGCAATATATCGCCAGAGGCCATGCCGCCCCACCGAAGCACGACTTCTAATTCCGAGCTGGGGGTACTACTGGGACAGTGCTCTGCTCTGGAAGACCTACGGGTGCTGGCGGATATCAAGGGAGTGAGCGATGGGCGGAGCGGCACTGCAGCGGCATCACAGGGATTATACTGCAAGCTCTTTGAGCCAGAGGGTGGACGGTCGCTCAAAGTGGGTCTTTGCCTCTGCGTCTGTCAGCTTGTTGCAACGGCTGATCTCCCGTGTGCAGCGATTGACCCTTGAGCTGCCGCAACGAATACGGATACCATGGGAGCCTGAACTCGAAGCTGCGTTCTCCTCTCGCCCGCTTGAACAAGTCGACCTTCCCTCTGCCGACCTGGCAGACGCTCATGAACTGGCGCGGGTGTTGGCGCTGTTCCCAAAGTTGAGGAGTCTTGACCTATCAGGTACCAAGGTCGACGGTACGTACGCTATCTACGACAATGTGGGCGAGACTTGTAAGCTGACAAGTTCCCAGAGGATGACATGAAACTCATCCTTGACGGGTGTCCGCTGTTGTCAAGCGTGGATCTCACTTCCTGTCGGGGCATCAATGTGCGGAATCGACGGAATATCTTCGAGGTGCGTCCTACGGGCCTATAGAGGATGATGCTGACAAGGTAGTGCAGGCGTACGACAGGATCGGTTCATAATTGAAAACGATTTCCTGCTCATTTGATGCATGCGTATAATCGCCTGGGCCAGCCGGGCATAGGTATATACATTAGTTGTCATCATTCTCTTTATAACGAGATCCTACCGGAGTCGGTCGAGCCCTTCTTGTTGCGTTGTTGCTTCAAGTACTGGGTCGCCAACTCACGCTATTCAGTATATGTCAGCCGACCGGATGTATCTGTATATACCTATGCCCGGCTGGCCCAGGCGATTATACGCATGCATCAAATGAGCAGGAAATCGTTTTCGATGCGCTCTGGCTGATCCACGATACGCCTATCATTCGCTTTGATGGGTTGACAAAAGCGCACGCCAAGCGTCGCAATGCATGCGCAAAAGCGACCTCGGAGCGCTTTGTCTGGGTCACTCAAAGCGCCCTTGAGGCGTTTGAGCCGAGAAGCGACGCAAAAGCGCTTTGCGTTTCTCGTAGGGTCAAAAGTCGGGGAGGCGCTTTCAAGACGCGTCAGAAAGCGTCACTGGAGTGCTTTGTTCTTTCTCTCAAGGTGAAGGGCTAGGGCAACACGAGCACTGCGAGAGCGCATGTCGGTGCACCTTGCCAGCACACGAAGCATTGCTGGCCCGACTATGCATGCCTAGCCATGTACACAGAGCTCGCGTGCTCACACATTGGTTTCTCTGCGATGCTGTCACCGTGGAGGTCTGAAGAAAGAAAAAGTCGGAGAGCTCGTTGTTGAGCCTGTGGGTATAAACCTATATAGGCTCGCTGCTTCCGGACCGGCCCTCCCGTACCGTCTTTCCTTTGCGCATCGCGCACCACCAACCGCCCCCAGTGCCACTCGCTGTAGGTTGCAGGACCTAGGCAGGCTTATAGGGGCGTCTCGCTCTCGGTCTCCACCGAAGAACATCACGTGAGGACTCGCCGCCGGCAGCAGTAACCAGTAACCGGTCGTCGGCGCATCGCCATCCTGCATCATTACGCTGCTTACAGCACTGCACCTGCTGACTTTGGTATTCTAGCATACGTACTTGTCGGATAGGGTCGGTCGGGTGCTGGGCTCGCTGCTTTCCCGAACGCTCGGCGCCAGAGACATACGTACGAACAGCCGTGCGTATGCTCCGTGGCGATGGCCGAAGAGAAGACGCCAATCTTGCATCACTTGTTCCAGCCCTGTTGCATGGATCACCGCCGCTACCCGCCCTGCCCGGGTGCGGAGTATATAGGTACCACGTCTACTCAATGTCCTCTGCCTATCAACTACAGTATTTGACGTCCACACCGCCTACCAGCCCACTTGTACATATAAGCCGCAGAACATGCTCCCCATCCCTCCACCCCGACCTGACCAGGTCTACACCTCGCACATCCCTTCCCCGTTCCTCCCCAAAGTCAGCTCTTTCGATTACCTCTTCCCCAAATCAGGCAAATACGAGTACTACCCCGAACCTAGGGGGTCCAAGAATGTTCTTATCGACGGCCTCACGGGGCGCACAGTTACCCGCGACGAGATTTACCAGCAGGCGCTGGCCCTGGCGGGCGGGCTGAAGACGATCGGGCTGAAGAAGGGCGACGTGGCTTGTATACTGGGGCTGAACAGCCTTGAGTGGGTGAACGCATGTTTTGGGACACAGGCGGCTGGTATTGTCCTCTCTCCTGCCAATGCGGCGTAGTGAGTGCTGAGCATCCGCTCTAATCGACCGCGCGTGCTGACGCCAGCATCCACGCAGCACTCCGCATGAGCTCCTGCACCAGCTGCGCGACTCGACTTCGAAAACCGTATTCGTCCAGCCCCTCCTCCTCCCCGTCCTTCTTCAGGCCATCAAGCTAGACCCGTCGTACACTCTGTCTCAGGACCGGATTATCCTGCTCTGCCAGAAGACGGCCAAGCCTGACAACCTCCAGCAGTACCCGTGCACGGAGGACTTGTGGGACTTGGGCAAAGGGGTAGACGGGCGTACGAAATGGGAGGAGGGAGACGAGAATAAGACGGCGTATCTGTGCTACTCAAGCGGGACGACGGGGTTGGCTAAGGGGGTTGAGACGACGCATCATAATATGACCAGCCAGGTAATGAGTCTTTCTGTTTCAGTGATACGCTAAGCTATCTCGTGATCTTGTGAGTAACCTGAATTCCCGTAGCTTCAAGCTCTCCACCTGGCGTTCGAGCCCATCAAAGAAGATGATGTGTTCTTGGGAATCCTTCCTTTCAGCCACATCTTTGTGAGTTGTGGTCTATCATGGGCTGGGCAGCTATCAGGCGGTGGGAGCTGACTGTGACGCAATGTTGTGCCCAGGGGTTGACCAAGTGAATACCCCGGTGCCCGCCAAGGGTAGTAGAGGGAAGAACTGATAGCTGACCCATGTTCTTACAGACATGTCCACTTCTCGATTCGCCTTGGGTCTACAGTGGTGGTGCTCCCACGCTTCGAGGAGATCTCTGTGCTCAAGGCTATCGAGACGGTACGCGCACTATCACTGTTTCTGTTTGATCGAGCGCGCCTCGAAAGTAGCTAACCATGCCCCTGCAGTACAAGATTACCTTTGGTCTCATGGTGCCCCCCGTTATCCTCCTCCTCATGCACTCCCCCAACGTCTCCAAATACGACATCTCCTCTCTCCGTGGCATCCAATCCGGCGCTGCCCCCCTCTCACGCGAGCTCATTGAAGCTTTCCATGCAAAGTTCCCAGAGCTCAAAGTCATCCAAGGGTACGGCCTCACCGAGACCACCCCCGCTGCGACGATCATGCAGCTGCGGGACGCGGAGGCGCACGCTGGGTCCGCGGGAAGGCTGTTGCCGACGTATGAGGCGCGCTTGGTTGGGGCGGATGAGCCAAGGAGGGATGTGGAGAAGGGACAGAGGGGGGAGCTGTGGTTGAAGGGGCCGAGTGTCATGAAGGGGTATTGGAGGAATAAGGCGGCGACAGAGGATGCGCTGTACGAGGGAAAGTGGTTCAGGACGGGGGATGTGGCGATGGTTGATGAGGACGGGTGGTTTATGTGAGTGGCGGGCCCCCCCTCCCGCTTGGAAACCACTATGGCTGACGCGACGGTCTCCTCGCCCAGGATCGTCGACCGGTTGAAGGAGCTCATCAAGTACAAGGGCTTCCAAGTTCCCCCAGCCGAGCTGGAAGCTCTCCTCTTGACCCACCCCGAGATTGTGGATGTTGGTGTCATTGGCATCTACTCCAAGAAAGAAGTCACCGAGCTGCCCAGGTTCGCCCCCCCATACCCTGCCCTCCATCCGCCCCCCACCCCCCCACGCACCACACTGACACTTCAACGCTGTCACAGAGCCTACGTCGTCATCAAAGGTGGCCTCTCCCACCTCTCTCACGCGGACCGAACCAAGATCTCCACGTCGATCCAGACCTGGATTGCCGGCAAAGTCGCCAACCACAAGAAGCTGCGGGGCGGGGTGGTCCTGATTGATGCGATTCCGAAGAGTGCGAGCGGTAAGATTCTGAGGAAGGATCTAAAGGCGCTGGCGGCCAAGGAGGAGGAGGCGGGGGTCGTGAATGGAAGGACGGCGAGGCTTTGATCTTAGCTAGAAGAGCCGAGGCGGTGCGAGGGTGGAAGGCTGCATGGTCTTGAAATTGCTTTTTTTATGTATCTGTTGCGCACTGAAGTGGACGGGGGTGTGAGATCTAATGCCCCCACACACCCACAAAGGCTTTTCGCCATAACAAAAGGTTGCCATCTGGGTGCGTGATTCCCCTACAGCCTTCTCCAGTATCGCCTCGTAAAACCGGTAGACAGAGGGGCCGGTGACTCACAGGCACTATAAGTGCACTCTGGCTTATGCGAGCCGTGCGGAACAACCAATCGACCCAGAAGTACGCGACACATGGACCGCGATGGCGAAAGTAGACATCGGGTGCTCTGCACCCAAAGAGATTGACCGGTAATCAGGGATACCGTTCCGCAGAAGCGAGGACTCTATCAGCAGCCTCCGCCTCCGCCTCGCCTGGCCTCTAAGCGGGAGTGCAGTCTCTCGGCGCGGCCGGCGAGCTGCCGAAGCCGCCTGTTTAGAAAGATGGTTCACTCGTCATCGCGAGCGGTTCCAGCGGTAGAACTCTGCCCCAAGTGCCGGCAACCACGTGGCCAGAAGGTTAGAACATCCCTTGGGGGCGCGACAATCAGGTCATGTAAACGCGGTTCGTGATCGATCACGTTTGCTCCTCTCCTCGACCTGTTGTCGCGCCCTGGTGCCCTATATCCCCCCTTTCCTCCCCCCCTTTCTCGGCTGACTGCATGCTGCTCCTTATGGGCCTGGGCTTATTGGAGCTCCACGAGTCGCCCGGCGTCCTGTGTCCTGTGGGCGCCACCTGAGGTTCTTTGAAAGGTTCTGTGGAGTGCAGTGTGGGAATCAGAAGAGCTTAGAAGACTTTAAGTTTGGACGGACCCTGAACTTGAATGACACCCTGAGCGGCCTGCCTTTGGTCGCTGCCGGAGTTGAGCCGGAGTTGAGCAACCTGCCTTTGGTCGGCACTTGCTGCGGTACAGACTAGCCTGGCCTAGCCTGGCCTAGCCTGGCCTGGCCTGGTCTGTCACAGGCAGGCAGCCGATCGTATCGCGTACTGTCCGCGCCCTTCACTCCAGGCCCTCGTATCCCCTCTCGCCTCGGTGCAGACATACATCGTCATAAGCTCCATCCTTCACCCCAGCTGATATTCCTGCTCTTCGCTACTCCGGTGTGGGCCGCCTGAGCTCGCATCTCTTGTCACGTTTCCTCAGCTTTACACCTGACTGGCACCTCGCAGAATGTCTTTCAGCAGCACATGACTCTGTCCTTGGCTTGACACACGTTGAATATATCTATCGTGTTCTACAAACGCCCATACTCCGCGACTGCGCCTACCATCTCCTCAGCTCCTGCAAGCTATTTGTCGGCACGCTTGGCCCCCAACAGCACGGTACACGCACCCGTCTACCGTGTCTGACTAACATAGACTCACTGCGCCGAGTTGATTCCTCAGAGACGGAGATTGATATGGAGATGACAGAGCCTGTCGGGGAGCCCAGTCCAGAGACACAGGAGACTATCAAACCGTAAGGCATCTATCTGCATCCATCGCGATACTTCAAACCAACCTTGCCAAGCTGACACCCACCTCCTCCCCCAGTCCAAACACCGCCTCCCCCCCTCCCCCCCATCCTCCTTTCTGCGCCTCCCTTGCAGACTACACCCTCCAATCCTCCAGTACCTCTCCCATCGACTCCCACACCCCGCGCAATGAGTCCGACTTCTACTCGCTTGCCTCGTACGAGGAGCAGATCGGTCCCTCGCGGCGCGGGTCCTCCCTCCTCCCCATTGACGAGTATCCGAATCCTGCCTCTCGGTCTCACCAGACCGGGAGCCCAAGCGGCCCGCTAGGCTCGCCGGCGGCGTCGGTGCCGACTAGTCACAGGGTGTCGCCCGTGAGGGCGCGGACGTCAACGGCCTCGGAGGGGGGATCGGGTATGGCTCGGGTGGTTGTGGATGGGGCAGCTGTGGCTCCACTGCCAGCTGCTACGTTTCAGCACCTGCTCCCTCTGCACGGGCAGGCATGGCGTCCCTCCCCCTTCTTACACGAGATTCAGCCCCCTTCCCGCCGGCTCTCCTCTCGCCAGATGCTCCTCCTCATACCATTTGGCGGGCCCCTCCCTGCCGGCGCACTCTCCGTCGCTGGTGGGTTCGAGATGGGCGGGACAGGCATGTCCCGCGGGAATACCAGCATGGGCAGCGGCGCGGGCATGGGCATAGGCCGTGGGGCGAACAGTACGGGCATGGGGATGTCAACACAGATGAGGATGAGCGCAGGTGAGGGGGAACGGTCTTCCGGAGGGCCGAGGCGGGAGAGCGGGCGAAGCGGGGAGATCCAGTGGAGTCGGGGTAGCGGGGTGGGCAAGGCGCCTGTGCCGTCGTCTATGGGCGTGTCGGGGCTGGGGGAGATGGGGCCTGCGGCGAGAGTGTTTCCGCGGACGAGGTTGTCGCTCGAGGCCAAGGCGAACGTCGTGGCACACTCGCGTCTTGCGTCAGCGCCGATGACCACTATCCGGTCGGAAAGCTCGGAAGGGAACTCGTCTGGGGAGAGGGCGCGGACCGAGACGTTCATGTCGAGGCAGGAGGTCGGCATGGTGAGGGAGGGGCTGGCGCACGATGGGCAGGTGCAGAGGGGGGCAGAGGGACAGAGGCAGATTTCGATGTCGGCTGGTGCGGGGGCAGAGATGGACAGGGCGAGACTGCGGCCGATACCTGCGACGGTTGCGATGATGAGGTCAAACTCGTTACCAGTGTTAACTCTGCGCGAGCTGGACGCTTTGAAGGAGAAGGACGGGGAGCTTGGCATTCAGAGAGGCGGCGACTGGGCATGGGTGTCAAGGGATGCAACGGTGGATGAGAATGGTGAAGAGCTGTGAGTCAAAACCTTTATCCTAGTCCGTGGCAGTCACTGATTAACATACCCCACAGAAGTGATAATGACTCAACTGTCAGCGGCCTGCCGTCTGCAGCCATCATCACCCCGGTCGAGCACACCCTCTCTCGCACATTCCCCGCCTTCCGGGAACCCTTCGCCGCTTACACTTTCGGCAACCACCACCCCCTCGCTGCCATCCCCGTCGCTACTTCTGCCGACTACCACTACATCCCTACTTACCACGAGCCACGCCGCATGTCGGATGGGCCCGGATCATCAGGCGTATCCCCCGCATCGCGACAACGCCAGAGCGAGGGCGCCCGGCGCCCCAGCGCCCCCGTGACTGGAACCAACCGGCTGGACAATACCACCTCCCGTACCACCCAGCGATACGTCTTGGGGCAGCACCCCCCTCAGGCCCCGGCATTTGTACTGCCCCAAGGCCCCACGTCAGCGCACACCTCGCCGATAGAGTCGTCAGGCGGTATAGCCACGCTCACGCCGCTCAGCCCATCGCCTGCGCCGACGCGCCCGCGGATCACGCGGTACAAGTCGTCGCCTGCGCGTTCTACGGGTCTGGGGTTAAACATAGTGCTGTGCCCAAATGGAGAGTCGAGCTCGAGCATGGCGCGACCGATGATGGAGAGTGTCGCGGGGAGCGGGAGTGATACGCCAGGAGATGAAAGTCGGGGGGCGAGTCCCAGGCGAACGAGTGTCGTTACGGTGGGGCAGTGGGCAGAGGTAGACTTTCTGGATCCGGTGGCTGCCGCGTCAGAGATCATCCCTGTGGTCCCGCACATGCCTCTGCCCATCGTCAGCCCGACAACGTCCGTCCGCCCACTAAACCCCGCCTCGCGCGAGTCCACCTCCTCCGCCGCCTCTATCGCTGGCTCTACCCACTCTGCCCCCCCTGCCCTAGCCGCCTCCGCCGCGCACCTTATCGCTGGCTTCGAGGCCTTCACATTCAAGGGCCGCAACAGATTCGAGTCTGTCGACTCTGCGCTCCCGCTTATGCCGGGCGGGAGCGGCGGGCGGCTGAGTGTACCGCCTCTCGGGGCGGGGGAGGGGTACAACCCGTCAAATCGCGGAGATCGGGTAGTGAGCGCAGGGGCGCCATGGCTGATGACCAATCCGGGCGCGGGTATGCGTGTGGGCACGGGCGCGGGGTCAGCTGAGGATGAGGTGGCGGACGGGGGTTGGCGGAGGCGAGAGAGTCTGGGGATGGACACGTTTGCGCGGTTGAGGCGGGTGGCGAAGCGAAGGGAGAGCGATGACAGCAGTGAGATGCGGGCGAGGCATTGGAGCGAGAGGCGAGGGAGCTGGGCGGAAGGTTGGGGAAAGAAGGAATAGAAGATCTCCACTCTGGGACACGGGGGGGGGGGGGCTTTTCTTGAGCTTTGGGGCCTGGGTCGGTATACGCATAAGCAGACACAGTAGAACATAAGAATCAATAATCACCATCGTCACATTCACCCATAGCTCGTGTGCTGTCATGCATTGCAGGTCAGATTCACCACCATGCTCTCAACCTTTCTCTAGTTTCGCTCTTCCACCCCAGCGTCTCACTCGGTCGTCTCCTCCTTGGCCTTTTGCCCAAGCAACTTGCTTCCCACATTACGCACATTCTGTGCTGCCCGCTCGATACCCCCCTCCTGCGCCTTCCGGTATAGTGTGAGCGCCTGCTCCAGGTTTCCAGCTGTAAGGTGTCAGCTGGGTCCGTCAGGCGACTTGATCCTTGCCGCAGCCGGGTACGCACTGGATTCGAGGATAGCCGCGAGGTTGAATGCGATCTGGACGATCCGTCAGCTTGATCCCTAGCACGGCAGTTACGGGGACTGTGAGCTTACCTCTGGATCTTCCGGTGCGAGCTCCAACGCAGCCCTACGAAGATCGATTAGCTCCCTTTACAAGCTCATCCAGCGCGCCGCTGATGTTTTCCTTGGAGGGAAAGGCATACCCAGCGGCCGCGTTGCCAACTCACGTAAGATGCTTTATAGCAAGAGCAGGTTTGGCGGGGGTGTCAAAGATGTAGGCAGACGCCAAGTCTGGTGTGTTTGCCAGCACGTTAGCATAGCATGGCTCGCCACAGTCATGATTAAACACGTACTGGTATGAGCGTCGGCCGAGGGCAAGAGTTTGATGGACTTTTCCCAGGCTTCGATAGCAGCAGCTTTGTTCTCTATATCTTTCTATCAGCCGTGTCGTCCGCGTCCACATGGGCCCCACAGCCTGGCACTCACGCAGATGGTACTCGCAGTTCTACGGCACCCCCACAACGCCCATCAGCTCTCGTACCCATAACTGTCACTTTTCACAAGAATCTAGTCAACCCACGGCTAGGTTATGATATCCCTCACTAGTCTCCTGCACCTCCACGCTCTCCCTGTACTTTTTGGCAGCTTCGGCGAGGTCGCCGTCCTCGAGCGCACGGGTGCCGGACTCGAGGAGCTCGTGGGCTCGCGCGAGGGAGGGGTCAATCGTAGAGGAGGGGGCGCCGGAGGGAGTGGCGTATTCTGTTGTAGAGAGTATAAGCGAGATGGTATTAGCGTCAGAGTAGATAGCGCTGCGATGATTAGGTGGCGTGGAGGAAACGGGCGACGTACCCCGTCGGAAATGGGTGGAAGGCCCAGCAAGAGCCTGGGCGCGGATCACTCGAGGAGCGTGGGCGATACGAGTCACACGGGCGGCGCGGGCAGTGTTGAGAGCTGCTCGGGAGAAGGACGCCATAATGATAACGAGTTGGTGCTTGTCGTGGGTGATAGAGCAGATGCGATGGATGATCTATGCGTTACGAAAGACGGATGCGCGACGAGCTGAGCGCTCGCTCGCTGGGCGGGAAATTCTCTGACGCAGGTTGTTGTGGAGGTTCAATGTGGAGGAGCAGGGGGTGGCCGTCATGAAGGAATCAACATGCATGAGGCAGCTCGACATCAAAGGCTGGCTGAATTATATAGCAAGCTCTGATTATATAGCTCAAGTAAACGATCCCCACAGAGCAAGACTTGGACAGTCTAAGTTGGACAGTCGCTGACCCAAGTACACGACGCTCCGCTCGACATTGTCCGATATGGCTTATTCCAAACACATCTGCACCTCTCTGCCCGCCTGCACGAATTCCCCAGCCTCGGCTCATTCCGACATACCCCCTCGCAGACACGGCCCACGGCACGGAGGTTTCAAATAACATGCATTACGTCAATGCCACCACGACTCTGCCCCAAAACCATCATCTCTCAGCGCTCAAGCGCTCTTGCTCCTATTCGTCCCAGCGACCAACGTCAGCTCCCGCGTCATCCTGGTCGAGTGCCCCGACCTCTTGCCCAGCCTCTCGTTCCGCCCACTGCCTCCTGGACGCCTCGCCAGGCGTACACCATGAAATGGGAGAAGAAAAAAGACTCACAATTGCCAGGAGGCCGCGATGAAGGGCAAGCCGAAGCCGGTGATGCCAAAGAGAACGATCTTGGCCGCGAGCCAGGGCTTGTTGGTGACTTGGGTGGGGAGGGTGCTGCATCGCAACAGAAACGGTTAGCCTTTCCTCCCCCCCGTAGCTCCTCCTCATTCTCCTATGCATTCGCCATGACATTCGCCTCGCTCCCTCCATGTCATGACACCGCGACAGCAATAAGGACAGACAGACGGAACTCACTGGTCAACGACGTTCTCGATGTGGACGAACCGCACCTGGCGGGCGGCAGGGAAAGCGCGGGCGGCACGGAGGGGGGCGGCACGGACGAGGAAGGACATGGCGGATGATTGTTGGAGTGAAGCGTTCGTTGTGAGTCTTGGCTGAAATCACCAAAGGTCGCAAGACGATAGGCTCGGAATGGAACGCTCCCTGGTGCAAGTGAGAGTACGCTTTACGTAATTATGGTGCCAGAAGCGGCGTTAGACGGCGATATATGTGTGTGGCATCGAGCTCGACGCGTCGAGCGGGGGCTCTGGAGTCTTGACGCGAGCAGTGACGGAGCTCTCTCACGCACCGGCAGCAAGCAAGCAAGAAGAGCACAGAGGCAGAGAGACATGTCGAACGCATTACCAAGAAATAATGTCCTCCTGCGCTTCCCGCCTGCGCCAGAGGTCCTCCGAGGCGCAGGCGCCGGGGAAGAAGAGGAAGAGACGTACCAGCTCTTGGAGCTGCCCGCGGAGATCTTGAAGCAGGTGGAAGCGCTCAAGGATAAGGGAGAGGACGCTGTGTTTCCGTGAGTTAGTTGGGTTTGGGGACATTGTGTCCTGGCGTGGGTGGCCTCTTGTGTTGTGTGCTGCTGAGCCTGCATCTCGCAGTTTGACGATCAAAGGTCGCCCCTCTGACGACGCGACCCTCTGCACGCCCACCTCGACATTCCTCCTCCGCACAATTGGGATATCCAACTCGCTCCTCGTATGCCGGACACCTTCAACTGCCACCACCCCCAATCACGACAAAGACAAAGGTACCAATGACGGCGTCCCTCTCCGACCGACGCTGCAGGTTCGAGACGTCTGCCACCAGATCCTCGAGTGCGTGCCCGTCGCGCCGGACCTCGAGCGCATCCGGGGTGTGTTGCGCGATAGCGCCTGGGAGGGGATCGGGGAAAGCTCCCTGGGGAAGAGGAAGCGTGCGGGCGATGGTGGAGGAAAAAAAGGGAAGGCTGACAAGAGGTGGACGAGGGAGCAGCTGAGGAGCATAGTGCTGGCGAGCGAGGGGGAACTTGAGAAGGGGTTGAGGGAGCGGAACGTCGTCGAAGTGGATGGTGGGTGTCTAATCGTGTGTGCGGTACCCACCTTTCATTTACACTGCTCACGCACGATACCCTGCGCTATATATACAGGCCGGATGCTGCTGCTACCCCCTCCGCAGCTGAAAGAACTGCTCACGATCCTCCTTTCCCTCCTCGCCATCTACTCCTCCACCAGCACGAGCGGAAACCCAACCGCGTCGAGCCGTGAGATCATCCAAGGCCTTGACGAGCACCAAGTCCCGTCTGCACTGGCTACGGCGGTCATGGAGCTGTTTGGCAGTGTGAGAGATGATGAGTGGGTGGCGGACCCGCAGGGGATGGTGCGGGAGGTGGGGAGGGGATTACTGTGCAAGATCCGGGGGGAGACGAAGCTGGATGCGTTTATGGAGGAGTGGAAGAGCGAGGTGGGGGGTATGTGGACGGACCACGTGGACATCAAGCTTCTCGAGGTGGGTCCATTGGCGGCGGCTGTATAGTCGCCAGTGACGAACGCACTGCGCGCCGTGCCAAGCTGACGCATCAACGTGCACCAGGGCGACTACTTGATCTCTGCCCCACCGGCCTCGGCCCTCTCCTCAGCCCGGTCCTCCCCTCTTCTCTCCTACTTCCCTCTCTACCAGCTGCCTAGCCAGCCCGCGCTCCGTTTCTCAGACCTGTTCATCACCCGCCCGCGCTGGCGGCCTGACGAGATGGCGCCCTTCCTCAAGGGGCTCACGAGGGACGGGGATACCAAGGAGAGGGATAAGCTGGTGGTGAAGTTTGTGAGGGTCGTCAAGGAGAAGGAGGGGGTGTGGTGGTACCCGCGGAGGACGGCCTGAACGGCGGGACTGCCTGTTTGTATCCTATATATTGTTTATAAACTCGTACTGGTTTTGCACCATCTGCATAGCAATCATCTGCTCACTTGAACGAACCAGCGGCACACTGCATTTCGTTGGTGTCGTATATACATCATAATCACAGCAGTCCAGCCCTCTTGTCTCGCGCTAGCCCCGCTCTCTCAGTTCTTGTAGGGCATTCCCGCAAAAGGCGAGGACTCAGGTTACACCGCAGGCGCGGAGGGGCCCGACCCCGACCCCGACCCCGAACCCGACGGCCCGCTCGGGGGCTCGTACGCCGCTGTGATGAATCGCTCCGTCAGACCCAGCCCTCGCAAACGGATCAGCGGCCTATTCTCCTGCCAAGGACTCACGCAGACCGTCTCCCTCTTCTGCCCTCCCTCTCTCCTCAACGCGACTCCTCTCACCCTCGATCCTCTTCCACACCCCATGCCCTGCCCCTTCACCCACGACGATCTTCCCCTCGATCGCCTGGCCCCTCCCCGGGTCCGGCAGCGCGGACCCGGGGGAAGGGGTGAATGTGAGGTAGATGTTGTTGGTGCCGAAGATGGGGATGTTGTAGGAGCATGTTTTGAGGGATGTCTGGTTGGTCCCGGGGTGGGGGGGGGGGGGGTAAGCTTGAGATTCGAGGGGTGGGCACATCGTGAACAGCTTACGTAGGGGATTTCTAGAGAGAGAAGCGACGGTGGAGAATCATAGCTAGGCGGCTCGGAAGGCGCCGCCCCACCCGCGGTCGCAGCCGCCGCCGACGTCCCGGGCGTGTCTAGCGTATCCGCCGTGAAGATCACCTACGACACCGTTGTTCCTGTGAGTAAGTGCGCATGCCCGATAGCGGGGAGGACAGACAGACCACTCACGCGGCGGTCCGTCACCCACAGATGACCCTTGGCGCTCTCGGTGCGCTTGGGGCCGGAAATTGTGGCAGGGACGTAGAGGGTGAGGTCGGCGGTATGCCCGGCTGTGAGGACGTCTTCGCCTGGTGTGCCGGTCAGCTTGATCGATGTACGTTTCCCCACGGCTCGAGGGGAGTGTTGACCAACCATGAAGCAGCTGGAGGGTGCCACTCTGGCTGAGCTTGACAGTGTTGACCGACATTGTGGGGTGTGTCTGTCTCGTCTGCCTTCAGGATTGGAGATACTAGTGAGGAGAAAGACAGGGGCGGAGAGGAGAGGAGAGGAGATGGAGAAGCAGAACATGCTGGCGACAACGGTGCCCGCGGCGGCGGCGGCAAGACGACCCTCAGGCACGGCCCTCCCTCTGTGTGGGTTGGGACAGACACCCAGCATCTTATATCCGCCCCCATTTAGCCACGCCGGACCTGGCATCAACGTCCATGTCTTGCTTGCTCACTTTCGACGCCGGCCGCCCATCCGCTCAACCACCCCACCCCCACCCCCACCCCCACCCCAAGCATGTCCCGTTTCGCACCCTCCATCCGCCCGCTTGCTGGAGCTCTCTGCACCGCCGGCCCCTCGAGAATACCTCGCCGGGCGTTCGGTTTCGCTCCCCTGCCCGGGATCAGTGGAGGAGACGGGGGTCTCGATGCGGTGGCTGCGAACCCGGTGATCCGGGATGCGCTGGTACCGATCGTTGTGGAGCAGACTGTGGGTGTGCCTTGTCCGGCCTCGGTGAATGGAGAAGGAATGAGCTGCTGACGTGCGTGGGCGGCGACAGGCGAGGGGAGAGCGGAGCTATGATATCTACTCGAGGCTGCTGCGTGAACGAGTCATCTTCCTCGGACCTGTAAGTCAAGGTACTGCCGGGCCGACCTGATATATCTGACTCGTACTGACTCGTGCCGACTCGTGCCGCCTCTCGCCGCCTCTCGCCCGCCTCCAGGTCAACTCTGCGGACTCGACCCTGCTTACCGCGCAGCTCCTCTTCCTCGAAGCAGAGGACTCGAAGCGCCCCATCAAGCTGTACATCAACTCGCCCGGCGGGGTGGTCACCTCTGGCCTCGCGATCTACGATACGATGCAGTACATCTCGCCGCCTGTGCACACGTTCTGCCTGGGCCAGGCTGCGAGTATGGGGAGCCTGTTGTTGGCGGGCGGGGAGAAGGGGCACCGGTATGCGCTCAAGAACAGCAGCGTGATGATTCACCGTGAGTCAGAGCTCAGCCGTCGTCGCATCGTCGTCTTGGCCCACTCTCGGGCGTGCGGGGACGGGCAGCTGACCGAGGACCGATATGCAACGCAGAACCGTCTGGGGGAGCCCAGGGGCAGGCTACGGACATTGCGCTCCATGCCAAGGAGATCCTGCGCATCCGAGCGTCGCTTACCGACATATACGCGGACCACTGTACGCGGCCTGGGGAGGAGAAGGCGAGCGCCCGGGAGAGGTTTGAGAAGGCGCTGGAGAGGGACTACTTTATGACGGCGGAGGAGGCAGTGGAGTTTGGGATCGTGGACAAGATTGTGTCGGTGCGGGAGAAGGATGTGGAGGAGAAGGAGTAGGGGGGGGGTGAAACGGGGGACGGGCGGGCTTGCGGGGGGCTTGGCCGAAGACGGGCTTGCGGGCGAGATCAGGGATGCATACTGCATGGGCTCTGAAGGGTGAGCACCCGTCTCTGTCAGACTGGTGCGAGGCACGAACAAACAATAGGACAAGGACAGCGGTCCGTGCGCGCGGCCACTCTCTCCTGCTTCCTGTTTCACCCCTTCCTCTCGCTCCCTGGCGCCCCTTCCGTCTCTCAAGTCCTATACATGAATCAACATCTCCTTTACTTCCGCCACCTCATCCTCCCCCCCCCCCCCCCGCAGTCCCATCCCACAGTCGAGTCGATCTCGGCGCCCAGTCGCTCTTTACGCCCACCCTCCCCTACAGTCCCCCCCGCCACCCCCACCGCCACGATGCGTCCGACCGCCACCCCCACCGCCCTCGTCTCCCTCCTCCTCTCTGCCCAGCTCATCACCGCCCACATCCCAGGCCCCCAGCGCCAGCTCAGGTATGCCCGCCACGCCAAGGCCGCCGTACGGGAACGCGACGCCACGAGCCCCGTGTCGGATGCTGCGTCGACGCTGGCGCCGACGCCGAGCCATGATGGGCACTGGTCGGTGTACCAGGCCAGCACCTGGATCCGTGGGTTTCGCCCCCCCCCCCCCTCTGCCGCCCCCGCAGATCACTGCCATCATGATGCGTTACAAAACAAACAGGCTGACGATAGACGACCGCCCACTAGCTGACGCAGCCACCACCACCGACGCTTCCGTCGTGGTCGAGACCGTTTGGGTAGTCGAGACGGTTTGGGTGGAAGGGGAAGGGCCGTCCTCCGCCGCAGAGATCGTCTCGGCCACCACAGAGACCGTGGCCGAGACCTCTGTTACTGACAGCATCTCTGTCACAGAGAGCAGCTTTGTCACTGAGAGCAGCTCTGTCACAGAGACCACTGTCTCTGAGAGCTCTGTCCCCGAGAGCTCTGCCGCCAAGACATCTGCGGCTGGTGTCACACACGCGCAGCTTGCTGCGTCAGAGCCCACTGCCGTCGCTTTTGCGACCGCCTCCGTCACCTCTGCGACCGGTTCTTCTGTCGCTTCCACCACAGACGTAGTCACTGCCGATGAGGTCACCGCTGACGTGGCCACCGCCGACGTGACTGACGTGGCCATCGCTGCCGCTATCGCTACCACCTCTGCAACCTCTGCCGAAGAGCAGACCACCGCTGCTGACCCCCTCGGCATCTCCATCTCTCTCGACGCGAGCATCAGCATCGGTCTCGGTGGCGGCGGCGGGGCCCCTACCAGCACGTCTGCTGCTGTGTCTGCGTCTTCATCTGCTTCGCCCGTCAGCTCCGCCTCCAAGTTGGTGGCAGCGCACTTTATGGTTGGTATCGTCTCTACGTGAGTGCCGACTCTGTGTCTGTTGCGGCCGGGCGGGCGGGGGGGGGGAAGCTGACACGCGCAACAGCTACCAGCCCGCGGACTGGACCGCCGACATCAACCTCGCAAAGTCCAAGGGCATTGACGCGTTCGCACTCAATATTGGCGTGGACTCATACACCCAGGACCAGCTCGACATGGCCTACGCCGCGTGCGAGGGCATGGACGACTTCAAGCTGTTCATCTCGTTCGACTTTAACTGGTACACCGTCTCCGACACCGCTGGCGTGGCCAGCATGCTCAAGCGCTACGTCGGCTTGCCCGCCCAGCTGAGGGTGGACGGCAAGCCGTTCGTGTCGACGTTCATCGGGGACGGGTTTGACTGGGTCGGCGCGGCAGCGCAGGTGGGGGAGGCGCTTTATGCGGTGCCCTGCTTCGCGCCTAGTGCGGAGAACGCGAACGACGCGGGTGTTTCGGGGCTGTTCTCATGGTAAGTCAATCTGGACCATCAAAGTTGGCTGAAACACCCGAAACACCCGAGCTGACACGTGGCGATGATGGATCCACAGGGCTGCCTGGCCCGGGCAGCTTGACAACGTGCCCGTTGACGAAAGCATGACGGACGACCGCGACCTGGCGTACCTCGGCTTCACCGAGGCCGCCAACAAGATCTACATGGCCCCCGTGTCTTCGTGGTTCAGCACCCACTTTGGCAAGGAGGTGTCGTACTCGAAAAACTGGGTGTTCAAGAGCGAAACGCTGTGGAAGGACCGATGGGACGAGATCCTGTCCCTCGGGAACAGGCTCAACTTTCTCGAGAGTGAGTTTGAGCTTGCAATGCGTCGAGGGGCTGTGACGACGGTGACGACGGTGACGACGGAGCTGACGCCGCGGTTAGTCGTTACGTGGAACGACTATGGAGAGTCGCACTACGTCGGCCCGTACAACACCGAGCACACGGACGACAGCTCTTCCCTCTGGGCCTCTGGCCTCGACCACTCTGCCATGCTCGACTTTGCAGTGCCTTACATCAAGGCCTTCAAGGCCGGCGCGACCGACCCGATCATCGACGACGAGATGCTCGTGTACTGGTACCGCCCGCACCTCAAGGCGGCCGAGTGCGACAGCACCGACACGTGTGGGGGAAAGCCCACCGGCTGGGACTTTCTCGCTGATACCGT
The DNA here is from genome assembly GCA_024271845.1 of Cryptococcus sp. VH57_BW. Classification (NCBI taxonomy): domain Eukaryota; kingdom Fungi; phylum Basidiomycota; class Tremellomycetes; order Tremellales; family Cryptococcaceae; genus Cryptococcus; species Cryptococcus sp. VH57_BW. The sequence goes on from JANBXI010000046.1 coordinate 124,392, forward strand.
GTTTGTCACCGCGTTCACCAAGGCAGGTGGCATAGTCACCGTCACGAGCGGGGATAACGCGCCAGTGGTTCACTGGGTGGATAAGGGCGTGCAGATGGTGGAGGTGCCCATGGGCGTTGGTGCACAGACGTTCGAGTTCAACACACTCTCGGGGGGGTCAAAGAGCGCCACGTCCAATGTGACGGTCAGCGCCGACTGCTGGGTGAGTCTATCTCTATCTGCTGGTCGTGTATGTGTGTGTGTGTGGGGGGGGGGTAATGGTTCGAGCTGACGGGGGCTTCTATGTGCGTGGGTGTAGAATGGGATCTACAACTACAACTACCACTCTGGTTCTATTTTTGTCTAGACTTTGTGCTCGTATCGCTCTGCCTGCTGTTGATTTCTTTCTCGTCGGTTTTTATCATCCAGTGTAGCCGGGCTCACTTTTATCTTGCATCATAGTTTAGTACATATAATCTTTCATCACCTTTTGCTCATCCTCTTTTTCGTCCGTCCTTCCAACTCTTCAGGTCACGCACGTCCTTACAGGCAGGCCCTCAAAGCTGGCCTCTTTGCGATGCGACGTTGTGTCAGGTGTCAATCATCCGAGAGCACTGTCATAATAGAGTGCTGACATCTCGTCGTCGTATCCACAACAAGACTGGATGATACGCTGTGATACCCCCACCCCTCCCCCTTCCTCCCTGACCTTCCTAATCTGACTCGAAGAAATCGTCCTCTTCCTGCGCATCCTTCTTCCCCCCCCCCACCTCCTTCTTCCCCAGCCCAATCTCCAACCCAGCACCAACAACCACCCCGCCCTTCTCGCCCTTCTTCAAATCCTCCTCCGGCTCGCTGCCGAGCTTCCCCTCGTCCATGAGCCGGCCCGTCTCTTGCAAGAGTTCGTACCGCCGCCGAGAGGGCTTGTCCAGGGATGAAAGGGCGGGCCCGGGGGCGGGGTGAAGGAGCGCGGGAAGCTTGAGTTTGGGCTCGGAAGGGTCGGAGGGGGTGGAGGCGGAGGGGGAGGGGGCCGCGGCAGAAGAGGGGAAGAGGGAGATGTATTTTTGAGAGTTACTGTGAGGGGGGGGGGGGGGGGCTCGTCGTGTTAGCCATCTCGATCTTTTCTCTGCTGGATTTTCTTTCGAGTACGGCGAGACCTGCGCCCAAGCAGGCGGGAAAGGACGGCGGACGGCGGACGGTGGGCGGCGGGACGGCACAATGAGAAAAGATGACTCACGGGAAGTGCAGTACATAGTTGAGCATCACCCGGGCGTCCCGCAGCTCCTCCTCAAACCGGGCGCGCTTCTTGTCCGACACGTCCTCTTCGGCCAGCTTCCGGTTCAAGCGCTTGATGATGCGCAAGAGTTTTTGGCGGTCTGTTATGGGCGGGCGGGCGGGCGGGCGGGGAGCCGGTGTCAGGGGTCAGCAAGTAGGCAGGCAGTCGCACGGTGAGCGGTGATCTGGCAATACGGACCGAAGAATTTGACCTGGACAAGTGACGAGGACGGGGATCAGCTGCATGCCTACCGGTCCTACCGGATGGACCTGGCGGGGAAAATGCAGATGACGCACCATGTGGTATTTCTGCCCGTTCTTCTTCTCCACCTCCCTCCGCTCTGCAGCTGCCAGGTCCGCTTCCAGGCTCGTCAGCCTTCGCTGCGTCGACACTCTCAGCCCCGGTTCGAGGTTGTCCTACCACCCCACACACCGTCAGCTTCTCGTCCAGAATAATAGATAGATCCATCCATATTGCTGCGCTGGAGACATAGATGCTCACCTTGGCAAGCAGCCGCTTTGTCTGCCTGATCGCCGACTTGATCTTGCTCAATCCGGGCAAAGCGTCCGGCGCACGCTCCTCGGTGGGGCGCACCTTGTGCGCGTTGGGCGCAGCGGGGGCGGGGGCAGAGCCCTCGGCGGGGGTGGGCTTCGGCTTGCGGTACGGGTGGGGCTTGGCGTGTTCTTTCTTGTGGGGGGGCATGGTCAGTGGCAGATGGGTGTGTGTGGGGTGGGCAAGGCGGGCTGTATGAGCGGGGTGAGCGTGCTGTTGAGACTGAGTGCTGGGTGCAGGACCGATGGAATGCAAGAGGTCGTCGAGCTCGTCTCGGTCGTGGTCGTTCGGCACGGTGGACAGCGGAGGTGGAGATTTTTCAAAGCTTAGGTTGGCGGCTGGACCTGTTAAGTATATGTTATTAGCCTGACTGAAGGTGACGGACGGCACGGGGCCCCGCGGAGTACCGACACAGTCCCATTTACCACTGGGTCTGCGATGCGCGCGCGGCATCAAATCTGGTCCGGACGGGTCAGCGCGGCATCAAATCTGGTCAGAATCTGGTCAGAACGGGTCAGACAGCAGACAGCACGGCGCGCGCCCCGGAATCAAATGGGTGGCCCCCTGCGCGGAATCAAATCGGGTCGACTGGCGGGGAAATCTGGCAACCTGGTCAGACGCTTTTCACTGCGCCAGCTGCGGAGATAGCTGGGATAGAGAGAGACGAGAGAAAGAGACAAGAAAGACCTGGTCGCACCGTGTGACCAGACCGTGTAACCGGGACCGCCGACTGACCAGATTCTGACCAGGTTGCTAGATTTGATGCCGCGAGTCTGACCAGTTCTGACCAGTTCTGACCAGATTTGACCAGATTTGATGCCGCGGGCGGAAATTGATTCCGCGCGCGCAGGTTGCTGGAAATCTGGTCAGGCGCCTGCGGAATCAATTCCGGCTGACAATCGGCCGCGCTGTGATTGGCTCCCGCCCGCGCGGCCTGGTCCGAGATAACCATTCTCCACGCGCCCCTGTCGATCCCGCGTCACCGCCGGACGCGTATAAAAGCTGGCTCATCTGACACCCATACCCATGCCAGCAGCTCTCAAAGCATTCACTCAACGCACTCTGCCCCACCAGACCTACTGCCACTCTGCCCACTTACCCACACACACACACAGACACCGCCCACAATGTCCTGCACCGGCAACCCCTCCAGCTGCTCCTTCTGCGGCGTGAGTCATCCCCCTCCGTCACGCCGCCACCGCTATCTCCCGCTGACGCCTGGCCTGCATCACACAGAGCGCCGAGTCCGACTGCGCCAAGTCGTCCGTCAACGGCTGCACGGCCAAGCCTGCCGACTGTGAGGTCTGCCAGGGTAAGGGGTGTGTCGCTATGGAGTGTACTGGGTGAGTCATCCCATCCATCCCATCCATCCCATCATCCCATCATCCCATCATCCCATCCATCCCATCATCCCATCATCCCATCCATCCCGCCCCATCCCGCCCCATCCCGATCCTCCCTCCTCATGTCCTCCCGCTAGAGGCTGACCGCCACCCCCCCCCCCCCCCCGCAGCAACACCGCCACCTGCAGCGCCTGCAAGGACGGCGCCTTCTCCTCGTGCCGCAAGGCCCAGGTGACGACCGCGTTCGAGGGTATCGAAGCCGCTCGCCCGATCTCTTCTTGAGCACGTCCCCGTCCCTCGCACCATCCGCATTCATCCGCATTCAGTCACCCAACGCACCCTTTCCCCCTTTCCTACATTGTCCATCCCGCCTTTGTATGACGCCTCATGTCATCCAGCATAGCACAGCAACCAAACACGGCATCTCCATATTGGCGGGGTCGGGCTCGACCGCGCGACTGCTCTTCATTGATAGTAGACACAGTATGCCGGTAGCTTCAGTATCTTCGGCAGCTTCGGCAGCTTCGGGTACCTTGGGGCATAGTGTATGAATAAGACCTTGTTGGCATATACCAAGCTCAAGCGGGTTCTTGGGAGAGTGGACTCTCTAGCCCTGCGAATCGCTGCGATGGCTGCGATGGCTGCGATGGCTACGATGGTTGCGAATTCGCGTGCTTACTATTACTAACGCCCGTTGGACGCTCATCATCGCCGACATCCCGCGTCAAATCACCATGCTGCCCCCGACGACTCGATTTTGAGGCTTACCCCCCCCCCCCCCCCTCTTCGTTGCCCGCCGGTCGGTCGAGCTTGCCACCAGCCCCCGCCGCCCGCCCGCCCGCCCGCCCGTGAGTCGAGTCGAGTCGAGTCAAGCTTGCAACCTGTCCACAGACGAGACAAGACATATGTGTAGTACAAACTAATCAACATTGTTTCATCACTCACAGAAAAAGGCAAAACCCTCTCTTTTGTCTGTCTGTCTGTCTGTCTGTCTGTGCTACTGTGTCTTTTCTACTCTCATAATCTTACAACGTCCGGTCCCTCTTCTGGCCTGGCCCGCCTACTCACTCGCTGTTACAACCTGGTTTGTATTTTAAAAGAGAAGGGGGGGGGGGAGGGAGATGGGGAAGAAAATAGCGGGTGGTGGTGGTGGGGGTATCCGCCTCCCGCAGAGTAACAGAGAAGGAAAAAGGATATGGAGAGGTAGGGTAGGGTGTAAAGGGTATCTGTCTTTTATTTTGTCCCCCTTTTTTTTTTTTTTGGCTTGTTGTCCCAACAGTTGGTTTGTGTTCAGTCTCTGCCCCAATCGCGCCCCGCGCCCCGCCCCCGCGCCTCATGACTACCATACAATCAGGCGGTTTTTATCATACAAGGTCCACAGGTAATGAACGTGGGGGTGTAAACAAAGAAAAGTGCAAGTGGAAAGAGAAGGAGGAGGGCGAGGTGGGGTTCGGGGTGAGGTGGGGTGAAGGGGTGAAGGGGCGAAGGGGTGAAGGGGTGAAGGGGTGAAGGGGTGAAGGGGTGAAGGGGTGAAGGGGTGAAGGAGCAGGACCGGGGCGATCACGCGGCGACGGGGATGTCGGCGGGCGACTCCATGCGGCGGTTCAGCATCCCGAGGTTCAGCACAGCCTGCTTCCTGGCACTACACCACCCAGCAGATACATATCTGTCAGCACACGCCCACGCCCACGCCCACGCCGTCGCTCGGGGAGGGGGGGGGGGCCACTCACCGAGCCTGAAAGTTCTTGTCCCCGAGATCCTTCACATCCCCAGGAGGTCCGTGCGGCTGACGCGACGGTAGCACCTTTTTTCCTGCGACCGCCCGCACTGTCGGCACTGGCAGCACTGTCGGCTGGTGCGGCTGGGGCTGGGTCGGGGGCCTCCCGTTGGGCCGCGCGGCGGGGGCGGGGGCGGGGGCGGGCGCGGGGAGGGCGTGGGGTGGGGCGTTTGCCGCGAAGGGGTCGATCTGCGCGGGGGCGTTGCGGCCGATGCCCAGCTCGATGGGCATGGGCAGGGGCAGGGGCAGGTGCAGGGGCAGGTGGTGGCGGGGCACCCCGCCGGTAGGGGACGTCGGGGTCGTGCGCGGCGTCTCGGCCGGAGGGGGCAAGACCCTGGAGGAGGCGAAGGGCCGGTCGTCCGAGGCGGAGCGCTTGGTGAGCGCGGCTGTGAGGGTGCCGTAGGATGCTGTGCCGGAGGCGGCCATGGCCTGGCGGGCTTGGGCGAAGCGGCCGCCCGGGGCGGCCTTGGCGGGGGCGGGGCCGGGGGTGGGGCCGGGGGTGGGGCCGGGGGTGGGGCCGGGGGTGTGGGCGGCGGGGGCGGCGTCGATGCCCGTGGTGGACCTGGCGGCGTCGATGCCCGTGGTGGACCTGGCGGCGTCGATGCCCGAGGCGGACCTGGCGGCGTCGATGCCCGAGGCGGTGGACTTGGTCGGCGAGGACGAGTGGGACGAGCGCCAAGACGGCGAGGTGGGGCTGCCGTCCACGGTCGGGGAGGTGGAGACCGGCCGAGAGGTAAAGTACGGGTTGGGGCTGAGGTCGAAGCGCGCTCGCTGATCCTCGCGCAGAGGGCTGCGGGCGGGCTGCTGGGCGGCGGCGGCGGCGGCGGCGGCGGTGGTGGCGGCCTCGAATCTCGCCTTGAGCTCGGCGTCGTCGAGCGTCATCCCGAGGCCGCTGCTGCGGGTCCGCTCGGCGGTTCGCGCTTGGAGGTTGGCCTGCATCTGGGCACCGAGGGCGTTGCGCTGCCTGGCCTGTGCGTACGCGAGAGCTTGGGCTTGGGCTTGGGCTTGGGCGCGGGCCTGGGCCTGCGCGCCGTACGTCGACGACTCGTGATGGAGCGCGGCGAGCTGCTGCTGGAGCTGGATCTGCTGCGCCCTGACGTCCCTCTCGCGCTGCTGCTGCTGCGCCATATACGCATCCTCCTGCGCCTGGCGTATCGCCCTCTTCTTGCTGATCTCGAGCTGTATCGCCTGTTCCTCCATCTGCTCCTGCTCCTTCTGGCGCTGCTTCATCTGCAGCTGCAGCTGCATCTGCGTCTCGTACTCGGCCTGGCGCTGCGCCGCGAGCCGCGCCTGCTGCTGCATGAGCATCTGCGTCTGGTACTCGCGCGTGGTGGCCTGCTGCTGCGCCTGCTGGAGTTCGAGCATCGCCATGGCCTCGCGCAGCTGGCGCGGCGTGGGCGCGGCGTTGTGCTGCGCGAGCAGGTTCAGGATCGCCTGCTGCTGCTGCTGCTGCTGCTGTTGCTGTTGCTGCTGCTGGGCTTGGTACGGCGCGCCGTGCGGGGTGTCGACGGGCGAGGCGCGGTGGCTCGGCTGGCTCGGCTGCTGTGGGGTGCGGGAGCGAGACGGGTCGCGGGATGGGTCGCGGGACGGCATGCGCGCGTTGTTGGCCTGGGGGCAAGCTCGGCGTCAGCGATCCGTCCTAGTCTCACCCGTCGCCGTCGCTCCGCCGCAGACGTCCCGACTCACACTCGCATACCCGCCGTGGCTGTACGGGTTGCCGTTCGGGTCGAGCCCGAGCGCCGCCATCTTGGCCGCAATGAAGGCCGAGTCGTCGCCGTCCTCCTCCTCGCTGAACGTCGGCCCGAGGGTGTGGTCCGCGCCGGCGTACTTGACCTGCCGCTCTGGGCCGGGGCCGTGCGGGTGGGACGAGCGGTAGAGCGGCGGGGGCGGGGGCGGGGCGAGCGGCGTCGTGAGCCGCGGGTGGGCGTGGGCGTGGGCGTGGGGCAGGAGAGGGGAGGTGTCGTACGGGGCGGGGGCGGGGTTGCCCGTGGTGCCGAGGGGGTGCGGGGTGGCGAGCGGCGGGGCGGGGCCGAAGAGGAACGCGGGGGCGGCCATGGAGGCCATTTTGGGTGGGCGGGGGGGTGCAGCGGCGGGTGAGAAAGCGAGAGACGAGCGGAGAAGGGAAGGGACGCGGGATGGAATGTGGCGGAGCGGACGGGGGAAGGGGGTCCGTGCGCGGCAGCGGGTGTGCGTGGGGGGGGCGTGGGGCGGTGGACGTCGGGGCGGGGGCGGTGGCGCGTGCTGCTTTTGTGCGGCTGCTGTGCGGCTGCTCGCGGTGGAAAAGACGCAGCGGCGGGCGGCGGGGCCGAGCAATGGCAGCAAGAAGATTGCATGGCCACGGGGCGGCGTGCCATAACCCCGAATTCTCCGCTTACGTGGGTGGAGGCGGTTCCTGGAAACGCCGCGACACTGCACACTGTAGAGACACGCCGCAGCCACATGCACAGCCCAGACACCCGCCCCCATACGGCCAGCAAGGCGCGCGGCCCGTCGCGTGAGAGGACATGCGAGACCGGAACGCTGTCTAGTGTCGGTTGGGCATGACAGCCGGATCACCGCGAGCGCGAGGTTCCTCTCCGCCGCGTCGACGGTTCAGCTCCCCGTCCCACCCAGCACACCGCGTCAGGCTGCAGCAGAGCAGGAATGGGAGCGGGCGAGGGAGCGGGTCAGGCTGGTATCGCACAGTGATTCATCCTGGTCGCAAGGGTATACCGCATCGCCCGGGAGTCTGCCTCCCGCCTTCTGCTCTAGTCACTCCCGCCCCCTCCCACCGACTACCACCCACTCCACCCACTGCACCCCCTCCACCCCCTCCACCGACTACCATCCACCCCCACTCCACCCACTCCGCCCCCTCCCACCGACTACCACCCACTCCACCCACTGCACCCCCTCCACCCCCTCCACCGACTACCATCCACCCCCACTCCACCCACTCCGCCCCCTCCCACCGACTACCACCCACTCCACCCACTGCACCCCCTCCACCCCCTCCACCGACTACCATCCACCCCCACTCCACCCACTCCGCCCCCTCCCACCGACTACCACCCACTCCACCCACTGCACCCCCTCCACCCCCTCCACCGACTACCATCCACCCCCACTCCACCCACTCCGCCCCCTCCCACCGACTACCACCCACTCC
>JANBXI010000047.1:0-80845 GCA_024271845.1 Cryptococcus sp. VH57_BW
CCCCCCCGCGGCTTGATCATATGGAACGTCGCTGAGCGCCCCCCCCCCCGCCCCGCCCCGCCCCCCCTCCCCTCCCCCCCCCCAACCAACCCCCGCGTCCAAACACCCCACGTCTGGCCCTGCACCGCCTGCCATCCCCCAAACACACGCCGCGCACACACCCGGCACACACCCACACCTCCCACGACGTGTCTCTCGTCCATCTTCCCTCCTCCCTCGGTCTCTCCGGGCCCACCCCCCATCCCTCGTCCTTCAGCCACCCAGGCAGCGGCAGGAGAGCATCGCCTGCATCACCTGCATCGCCTGCATCGCCTGCATCGCCTGCATCGCCTGCATCGCCTGCATCGCCTTGCACCTCCATACACACCAGAGGAAAACGTTGGCCGACAGGGACGTTCGTTCGTTCTTTGAGCTGAACACAGTTGGTTGGAAGGGCGTCTGTCCAAGGGTTAGTCTGAAGCAGGCGGGCGATGCCTTGTATATCCCCCGGGGGTTATAAGGATGCACGGGGGGGAGGGAGAGCTGACACCCACTCACTTTCATCCCACTTGTCCTCCTTCAAAGTTGTTTTGCGCAAGAGCGAAAGGCAACCACCGGTGCATCCACCTGCAGACAGAAGCTCATCCTCCTCTGTCTTGACTATCCACGGGTCACATACGCCACCTGAAGGTCCTGGTGAGTGCCGGGCCAGCACTGGCAGAGACGTGGCGGGGCGCGTGGGCTGACGGCATGCGGCGGCGGCGGTGGCGGCGGCGTAGCGATCGCTCGACTGATACCTGTTCCGCTCGCGCGTCGGTCCCCAGAGGTGAGCCGCCTGTCCTGCCGCGCGACACGGGGATGTCCCGGGGTAGGGAGCGGTGTGCTCGCCGCGTGCAGCGAGTGCGCCGTCCCTTTGTCCCTTTGATCGCTCCTTTGTGGGCGAAAGGCGGGTGCGCTGTTTGTCGGCGCCCGGCCGTCGCCATCAGCGCGCAGGGGATGGATCCGGGGGCGGCTGGCATGCGCTGCTGCGACGCGACGCGACGAGATGGAGGCTGACTGTACTTCCCCTCTCTCCCCCCTCTCTCCCTCTCCCCCCTCCCCCCCTCCCCCTCCCCCTCCCCCTCCCCCCTTTCAATCTCGCCGCGCCGTCCGCACCGCATGTCTCGCCACCGTCCCCCCTTCGGTCCCACGCCACGTGCCTTTGCCTTTACCGCTCGCGTCCCCGCCCTCGCCCCTCGCCCCTCTCCTCCTTCGCCCTCCCCGCATGCGGCCACGCCTCTCGCCCCCCGCCCCCGCCTGCACCGGGCCACCGCCCCGCATTCTTCCTTTGTCTCTCCACCGCCTTTCCAGCCCTCGGCTCCCGCGCGTGCCCCCGCCGTCCCGCCCAGGACCCCCAGCCCCGCTTCCAGGTGCGTGAAACGAGATCTCTTCGCGGGGAGGGGGTGGCTGCGCCTCTCCACACCGCTTTCGGCCAAGGCTGACGTCCCGGGCCCACCTCGTCCCATCACTCTGCACCCAATTCATGACGCCACCCGCTCGCTCGCTCGTCCTTTTAACGGACACCTGTGCCGCCCTTCCCATCGAATCCCCACCACCTTTCCCACTTTTCCTTTGATCCACCGTCGCCACTCCTTACGCCCTCTCGGCCTCTCCATCAACACACCCTACTTGCACACCAGCCCCACCACCACGTCCAAGTGACCGACCGCACGATGACCTCGATGCTTCACTCCCAGTCGTTCGACGGCGGACGCCACCCGTCCCACTCGCTGGGCGTCTCTCCCAACAGCTCCCCGCCCATGCACCGCTCGTCATCGCAGTCCTCCCTGCACATCCCCCCCCAGAGCACGTACTCGCCCGATCTCCCCGGCGCCTCCCCGCAGCCGTACTCGGCCTACGCCACCGCGACGTACCGCCACTACCCAGACAACCTCTCCCTCCCGCTCCCAGCGGGCTTCCACAACCACTACCCGGCCACCGCCCCCGCGCTGCCGTTCTACCCCACCGGCCCAGCACACGTGTACGACCCGCGCGGCGTGGCCGTCGCGCACCCGATGCTCCGCACGGTGAGCCACGCCCACCCGATGAACTCGGCCACAGAGCCCCCCGTCTCGTCCCGCTACTCGTCCTCCCCGCACAGCGCGACCGGCCAGCTCCTCGACGCCCCGCCCTCGTCCGCCGCCACCGGCCCCGCGTGGGCCACCCCCTCATTCAGCATCCACGGCGACGACACCCGCATCGGGAGCAACCCGACCGGCACCCTGTTCCCGGCTGGCGGCAACGCCATGTCGCGCTCGACGTCGGGCGCGTCCGATGCCACCAGCGCAGGCAGCGCCGGCGGGGCCCCCGACTCGACGCGCCTCCTCACGCCCCACTTCGAGTACAGGCACGATCGCCGCAGCAGCCCGCACGAGGTCGAGCTGCGCAAGGTCTCGGACAGCCTGAACGACCCGCGCGGGCGCATCTACTCGGTGGCCTTCACACCGAGCTTTGACCTCGAGCCCCACTCGCTCGGGCTCGCGACGTGGGACGGCGGGTACTACCGTGGCCCGGGGGCGGGCGCGGGCGCGGGCGCGGGGGTGGACGCGGGGGGCGGTTATGCCACTGGCGAGTTTGCAGAGTCGTCCGAAAGGGGGGAGAAGGCCGACTTGGGGCTCATGCAGGAGAACGAGTATGAGAGGGAGAGGCAGGCGCAGATGATGGCGAACAAGAAGCTGCTTGAGGATGTCGGGCTTGGAGGACCTAGCGTGAGTCGTGGTTCCCTCTATTTCTCTCTCTCTCTCTCTCTCTCTCTCTCTCCCCTCTCTCTCTCCCCCCTCTCTCTCTCTCTCCCCCCCCCCCTCTCTGCTGTAGTGGCCATTGAGAATTGACGGGTGATGTACAGTTTGGATTCCGCGGGCGCAACGCGAGCACGAACGGCGGCGGCGGCGGCGGTGCCAAGCCCCGTGCCCGCCAAGCGTCGACGCCAGTCAAGAGGCGTCTTCACTCCGAAGCGCCTGGTGAGTATATCAGTGAGCGTCCTTGCCTGCTTCCCAAGACGAGTCGTGCTGATACCCCTCCCCCCCCCCCCCCCCCCCGCCCGGACGCAGTGCGCGCATCCCCCCGTATCAAGCGCAATGTATCGTACGCCAACCTCGACAACGGGAACGGCTCGAGCGAGGAAGAGGATGGGTCGGACCAGGAGATCGAGCAGGGGGGTGATTATGATGATGATGATGACGAGGAGGAGGAGGAGGAGGAGGAGGAGGAGGAGGAGGAGGAGTTTAGGCCGTCCAAGAGGGCGAGGGGGGTCGGGATGGGGGGTTACAGGCAAAAGTCGGATAGCTACTCTGCGCCCAAGGTGAGTGTGCGAGCGTGGGGATGTTGACGGCTGGCTGACGCGCACCCCGCCCCCACGACAGAAGGCGTCCAAGCCGCAGCTCTCGCTCTGGGGCCTGCTTCAAGTCTACCCCGAGATCCCGCACCTGTTCCCGCTCTTCTACTACACCCTGAACAACGACCTCACCATCAACTCGGACTCTGTGCCGTTGATTGGCAGCATCCCGTCCACCTGCACCCCGCTCGAGAAGGCCGATACCCTGCAGGCGTTCTTCCACCGCGGCAGGAGGGTTCTCGCGCAGCTCGATGCCTTTGGGGCGCGCTGCGATAGAAAGTACGACGGGCCGGAGCAGAGATGGCCCGAGCTCGACTACCACACGAGGATCGCGGTGAGGGACGTGAGGAGGAAGGCGGTGGAGAGGTGCGAGAACTACAAGTACACCAGGAGGGATATCCTCAACAAGTGAGTCGCGCATCGCGCATCGCGCATGTGCTGTGCGGTGTTGGGTTCAGGGGCAAGCGCTGACCCGCGGCGCACGGCAGGTTCATCGGCAAGAACAAGTGGAAGCCCATTGACGCCGACATGGTCGAGTGGCACCCCGGAATGACAGTCAACGACCCCGCGGGCGACCTCGCCAACGTAACGCTCACGCTCCCCACCCCGCCACCCGACGTGTACTACCAGCAGCAGGCCCACGCCCACGCCCACGCCCAGCTCATGGCGCGCCACCACGTGCCCGTCGTCACGCACAACGCCTACGCGGACCGCCCCGTCAAACCCTTCCCCGCTGGAAGGCGCATGGCCTCCTCCGCGCCCCTGCGCAACGTCAGCGTCGTGATGGCCGAGCCGGACGAGTACCCCGCCACGGCAGGCCCGGCCATCGGCGGCGGCGGTGGCGGCGGCGGCATGATGTTCAGCGCGGGGGTGTACGCGCCCCAGCACGAGTCGAGGCCGATGTACGGCGAGGACCAGGTGCCGATGTCGGTGCAGCTGCCGAGGCCGTCCAGCCTCAGCCCCGGGGGCAGCGCGCGGGGAGGGATGGTGGCCGGGAGCGTGGGCGGCACGAGCGGTACGAGCGGTGCGACGAGCGGTGCGAGCAGTGCAAGCGGATGGGAGGTGAAGAGGGAAAGCAGTGCGCCGGCGGGGTCCGAGTCACCTGAGAGCGAGGGGGCGTGAGCGCATGTGGCGCCCTGCACCTTGCAGAATACCCCCACCGGACCCCTTGGATTGGCTCGCTGGCTACAACCAACTGTATCTGTACCACACCCGGACCACCCAGCATTCCTGATCCCCCCTCGCCATCGATTCCCCGTTCCCACTTTCCATTTCCACGACCGACACCTAGTCGCTGCTCGCAGCGCCGTTTCCCTCCCGCCTCTTTTGTAGATAGACCACCATGTTTTATAGCCTGAGGCCAGCCGTCCACGCACGCACCCACGGCAGCGGCACCCCACGATTCATGTAGTTATAGTACCGACGCATGGCGAAGTCTATACGCCATAAGATAGATTACAGATGTAACGCAGTATATGAGGTCGGGTAGGATGGGTAGTCCGCTAGGGGATTATGCATACTTGTTAGCCTGGATGATTGCGAGCGTGCTTCCTTGGGTTTGGCGGTAGTACACACACACCGCAGGGCGTGATCCCCGTTGTCCCCGGCGCGAGGCGAGCACAGGAAGCACGTGAACGCGATCCGCAATCAACCACAAAAGGCCCCGACACGGACCGCCAACAAGGCAGCGCCTGAGAACAAGTCTGATGGCCGTCGGTTCCCATCAGTCCTTGTTATGGTGCACCTCTCACGTGTATACATGGTTCGCAGCCTGAAGACGGATCGTGAGGTATTTGTACAGCTTGCCGCCCATCACCTTCGCCTCATCTCCTCCCCGGTGGCCGTGAGTATCTATCTCATTGGCTAAAAGGAGGTATCGGGAATACTATCCAACCAACTATAAATTCGAGGATCCTGTGGATCCTGTGCGAAACGACGAAATGACGGATGGACAGAAGCTCCCGGATCTACTTGTCCAGTAGATGTACTTCCCGGCCTCCAATGGTGAAAGAAGGCCAACGATGTAAAAGTGATTTCACTGATATATTGCTCAGTCTCTTTTGGCATGCCAGGGAGGGCCGTCCGGAGGCCCCGCTGGCTCTCTGCGGTCGGCACTTCCCCGTGCTCATCCGCTGGGATCACACCCGTTGGTTCCACATACCCCGCCTCATCTGTCAACGTGAACCCCCTTGTATGCACTCGAGACGCCCATTGCCCGGGATCTTCCCAACGTTGGAATGTAACGTTGGAATCGTGGTATGTCATAGCCATCCTATACCTGGAATTTTGGGCGTTTGGGGCTTGCCCAGTGCTTCTCCACCGTTGAGGTACAGCGAAACCGAAGGTGAACGTCCATTCGTCACCTTCCGGGTTGTAACGGTAGCTGAGCAGCTGGTTGGTGTTCGTCTCCATGGTGCCCGAATTGTAATTTCCTGTGAACGAAGGCATCTTCCGGTCAGGGGGAAGGGTGACGGAGTCGGTGTTATTGATGCTTGGTAGAGGACGTTCGGACATCGCTGGTGGTGTATTGCGGGTGAGCGAGTATCAAATGTTCAAGTTGCACAGCTGTTCACAATTGCTTGGATGCGTTATATACCGTAGCGCATGCTGAGCTGAGTGGGAATCTTGAGAGGTTTCTCCTTTGGTCCATCTGACATTCCCACGCACACCTTTCAGCTGTGGTGTCAGAGCCACCCTCATAAAGGATCAGCTAGACATGGAGATTCGTCTTCCTCACCCACACCTTTCAGCTGTGTTTTCAGAGCCATCCTCAAAAGGGTCAGCTGGACATGGCGATTGGTCATCCTCACCCACACCTTTCAGCTGTGCCGTCAGAGTCATGTGCGAGGCAAGGCTTAGATAAGGTGATACGTCAACACTACGATACCGTCCATAGGGATAACAGCGGGGCATGAATGTGATAGCCCTGCGTGGCCAGACAAGCGATGTGTGGGTTGGGGCCATTATCATTCTATGGCGACAACCATGAGAATTACCTTTCAAGGTATTCGCCACAGGTTCCATCAAAGGGTGAAGGTTGCAGATCCGTTGCAGCAGGCAGGTCTTCCACTGAACACCTCTCCGCCGACTACGATTACCTATGTCTCTAGGGCTCTGGAGAGAGAGAGAGCAGGCTGCCACTCAAGGTCCTCCAGGGAATAACGCGGGGGGTTCATGGAGTCGTGGCGAAAATATTACTCAAGAGTGATCGCGGACCTCTTTATGCTCGTCTGCCGTGCTCAAGTGTCGAAATAGCAAGGGCGCGTGTAGAGGTGGCATCCAGTCAATGAGATGCCAACGTATATGGGGTTGATACTCAGATTGACTAGTGTCTCGTTCCCGTATATCAATCACATGCCCTCGATCGTTATGTCAGATACGCCGTAGTATCAGGTCAGGTCATAGGAGACCCCCCTAAGCCGGCCCCTACACCGAACCGTTTCCCTCCCCGTTCTCCCACATATCCAACCAATGTTGAGTCGAATTAGGTGTATGTAACGGGACGGGACGAGAAGGGGACGAGAGGACGAGCACGGAGACGGTCGGCCGCAGGACGGCCTCCGGAGAGAGGAGAACAATAGGAACGAGACAGGAGCGGACACAGGGACAACAAGAACAATGGGGACGAGACGGCAGCGGGCACGAAGACGGACACGGGGACGACAAGAACAATAGGGACGACAGGGGTACGGGTACGGGCACGGGGACGGGGACGGGGACGGGGACGCTAGTCGTCGTAGAGACAGATTCTTGTGTATATAAGACGAGGGGATAGACAGAGTCTATCCCGATGCAGCTTCATACCTCCTCTTACTTCTCTCCAACCCTCGACACTCAATCATCCACCCTCGGGATCCAAGGCTGGCGGTAACTCCAGTCTGTGCATCAGGACTAAGCCCAGAGACCATAGTGTGTGAGGACCGGATAGGCTACGCCCATCCGTCGCCCCCCTCACAGTGTACGTACCCCATCTGTACGTAACCCATCGTTTCCCTCGGGGTTGTTGACGATATTCAACCAATGTTGAGACGAGGTAACTGTGGTCGCTTGGCTTTGTTGTGGCATTCCATCGTTTCCCTCGTGGTTGTTGACGATATTCAACCTATGTTGAGACAAGGTAACTGTGGTCGCTTGACTTTGTTGTGATGATGAACAAACAAGTTTGTGATAGCTAGTCAATGTGCTATGCGTGTACGTCTCCACTTCTTGAGCCGTCTTTTCATCCATGCCAGGGAAATACCTCTGGATTCCAGATTGGCCCTTAGTGGGAGCCACCACATGCCCTTGGTTATCTAGGCACTCCGCCTCGCCCTTCTACCGTTTCACTCGCCCAATCTTCGGCAATTTCTGAAGCTTTGGGCACCTGATTCTCCTCGTGGAGAAAAACGAGCATGTACTGTCTCTGGGCCGCCTGCGCGGTCTCCGATAGCGTGCCAGTAATACCAGGAGGTAGAGGTACACCGAAGCTCGACCTATTAGTGATCGAGTTGTACTCGTAGCAGACTACAGGATTGCCATTTTGGTCGCACATTGAGCCTTTATGGTCTGTTTCTCGTTGGTAAAAGAACTTCTCTCCTCCATGGCTTGAGGAGGGAGGGTTGTCATTGGTGCTGTTGATGCTTGGTTGAGAATGCTGGGACATCGTTCGTGGTGTTATTGCGAGTGTGCGAGTATGAAGTGTTCGAGGTGTATATAGTGTTCACAATTGCCTGGATGGATGCATTATATACCGTAGCGCATGCTGAGTTGAGTGGCAAACTTGAGAGGTTTATCCCTTGGGCCATCTGTCATTGCCACGCACACCTTTCAGCTGTGTCAGAGCCATCCTCAAAAAGGGTCAGCTGGACATGGCGATTGGTCATCCTCACCCACACCTTTCAGCTGTGTTTTCAGAGCCATCCTCAAAAAGGGTCTGCTGGACATGGCGATTATTCATCCTCACCCACACCTTTCAGCTGTGATGTCGGGGTCATCCTCACAAGGGGTCAGTTAGATTTGGGCGATTGGTCAACAGTACAATGCGACGCATAGGATATATCAACGGAGCGTGAATATACGAGTTATGCAAGGGCATATACCCGTTGTATGTGTCGGGGTCATTGTGGTATCCACCCATGAGATGCATGGTATCAGCAATGTGCAATGAAGGTACAGTTCAATCCAGGCGATGATGTGACGAAGGCGATAAATGATTATTCAACCTATTCAACCTACACAATGAAGTAACCTGTAAGATATACCAGCATGAGTACCGCAATGCGTCAACTGGGGTCTTCCCACCCTCTGATACCCCGCATGTCAGTATGGGAGATCAGAAAAAAAAATCACGGATATTGTTAGTGACGCACCCAGACTTCAGACAGTAGGTAGCCTCGCCTTCTGGCATGTCAGGAGAGTCTTGGAGTTTTGCGATACGTTCATCGCCTCGGCCTTTACGGAGAGCGATGCGGGTGGCCGAGCTGTCCAACGGAAACGTCAGCTATCAAGACTCTCTGCTGGAATGAAGCTCACGCATGGGCGAGGATGTGTCCTGGTAAAGTGACTTAGCATCAGCTGCGAGTGCGGCTTGTTCATGCCAAGCACTCACCTCCAACTGGCTTGGCACTGGAAGCAGCCGCAAACATCGCTGCCGCCTGTCGCGATTCCATCAGCGTCACTCTGTATTGGTCCCCACGAACTACTCACTCCTGGATCAGCCTGGACTTGATTGGTGAGGACCACTGCGATGTTAAACTCCTCGGAGAGTTTTTGGAGCCGGGAGAGGAACTGATTGAGCTTCTGTTGCCTCTCGGACAGCTCGCCTCGGCCAGAATAATCTTGCCCTACAGGATTGTCAGTTGTGACTTGATCTTAGATATCGGTGGCTCACGGAAGAGGTTCATGATGCTGTCGACGATGAGGAGTCTGTAGGTGCGATCCTCTACAAATCTGCAAGGAGCGAGACAGAATCAGAATCTCGAAAGGTACAACTCGGGTCATGTCGCTGACCTGAGAGCAAGATCAACGAGCAAGTCGCACTGTTGCTCTGAGCTCCATGCCCTCGCGCAGAGAACATTATCGAGAGCCATGGCAGAGTCTACACCGAAGCGGTCGGCGACGGCACGAACACGATCAGGTCGGAAGGTGCCTCTACGAGTGAATGTTGTTAGCTGGTCCTCTGGATAACGATGGGTCCACGAAAATTGTCTGATTACTCTGTGTCGATATATGCTACCTTGCCACTGGCCCCTCCCTGATCTTCTGGCAGTTGCGTGGCAACACACAGGGTATGACACAGCTGAGTCTACAGGCTCTGGGGGTGAGCCCTAACGGCATGACATGAGACAGCAAAGGGTGCTCACCTTGCCAGTACGGTACTCTCCAAACACCTCTGTGATACTCTGCGTGGCGACGCCTCCTCCCAGCATAGCGTCGACAGACTTGGACCCCGTGCTGATATACATAACATTTTGGCGGCGATCGGAGATCTCGGTACCCGTGAGGAAGGGTGGGGGCTGCAAGGACCGTCGGGTGTCAGCATTGGGACGAGAAGGCGGCATGAAATGCGAGCCATTCACAAGGATCTTGGAGCATGTTTCCTGTCGCGGGATGGGGTTAGCCGGTCGATACGTCTCTCGATACGTCTCTTATTGCACTTCTGGTACTGACTTTGAGCTTCTCAACTTTTGCCTGTATGGGTAACACAAACGAATAAGCACATGCAAGGCACAGGTTCGGAAGGAGACGTACCTCAGACAGGCCCTATGCTCAAGTCAGCTATACTGTCTTTTTTTAAGAACGGAGGTCAGAGCTCACCTTGATCTTCAGCAGGTTGCGTCGCGGGGTCTGGGCGACACCTATGATCGTGACGATGCCGGCAGCCTTGAGCTTGGCGATGTCAAGTACGTTGATACCCTGCGGTGATACGTATGGTGAGCTATGATCAGAGGGGAGATTTGGGCGTGCATGGGTCTGTGCGGATAGAGGGACATAGGTGTAGGGGGTGAGTCGCGAGCTGGTGGGCGTGCCTCTCACCAATCGGGAGGCTGGGTGAGAGGGGAAGTGTGGGAGAGGGTCATCACCCACATGTTGCTGAAGCTCGTCGACAGACTGGATAGCAAGTCATGTTGCTGTTATGAAAGCACATATCACAGTATCCTAGGCGCGCAGACATGGCTCACCTCAAAGCTGGCACCGAGTTCCTGCATGAATCCGGTCAGCCTGCGATGAGAGAGAAGAATATGCAAGGGCTGTACTTGCCTCTTCGTTGTCAGACATGGTGGGAGGAAGAGTGCGGGTGAGGGGTGGGTGGCGAGGAGGGAAGGGGACGAAGGCAAAGAGACGGAAGGAAGATTGGAGAGAGGAGAGCCTCCCCGTCCTCCCTCCCCCCCTCGGATGGTCCAGCAAGCGCACGGGCCACCGCCCACGGGTGAGCGCGTGAGAGGGGAGGGAAGGGGAGGGGAGGGGAGGAAGATTGCCGCCCTTTGACGCGTCGCGCGCTTGACTTCGGCCCCATTACAAAATACCCTCTCCTGATCATCTAATGACGACGCGGAGGCTAATCCGAGTTTGTAATCCCCGTGTGGGATCTCCCATTTAAAGCACAAGGCACGTCGAACCATAATGCGCCTATTGCGAGTCGTTCATTGCCCCTCGACTTTTTTTCCATTGCTCGCTGCTTACTGCTCGCTCTCCAAGCTGTTCTACAAGCGCGCAACCACTGCAGCAGCACTCAGCATACACACCCCAGCATGGTCATCCTATCACGGGCACGAACTGCCCACCGACGCTTGGCACGGGGCCTCGCAACCCCCGCAGCTCTTCCCGTGAAGGACTGCACAAGCATCACCCCTCCCTACCCCCGGCTCCTCCAGACCCTCGAGGAGGTCAGGAGCGTCCTGCCCTCCGGCTCCAAGCTCACCCTCGCAGAAAAGATCCTCTACTCCCACTTGCGGAATCCAGAGGAGAGCTTGGGCGGCGGCGGGAAGGTCAGAGGCGAGAGGTACTTGAAGCTGAGGCCCGACCGAGTTGCCATGCAGGTGAGTCCGCGAGCCGGGGCTGTGGCATGCGACATGAACGGCCACTGAATCGGTATTTTCTGTAGGACGCGTCCGCGCAAATGGCTCTCCTCCAGTTCATGACATGTCAACTCCCCTCGTGCGCCGTGCCCGCCTCCATCCACTGCGACCATCTTATCCAGGCCCAGACCGGCGCCGCGTCCGACCTCTCCCGGTCCATCGACGCCAACAAGGAAGTCTTTGACTTCCTCCAGTCTGCCGGCGCCAAGTACGGAATCGAGTTCTGGAAGCCCGGATCTGGCATCATCCACCAGATTGTGCTCGAGAACTATGCCGCCCCCGGTCTGCTCATGCTCGGTACCGACTCGCACACACCCAACGCCGGTGGGCTGGGCATGCTCGCCATCGGAGTGGGCGGCGCGGACGCCGTGGATGCGCTTACGGACACTCCGTGGGAGCTGAAGGCGCCGCTTGTCACTGGCGTCAAGTTGACTGGCGAACTCAAGGGGTGGGCCACGCCCAAGGACTTGATATTGCACCTCGCTGGCAAGCTCACCGTTCGCGTGAGTCTCTTTGTTGGCCTTGAGAGACGAACCTGCTGACCCAAAAGAGATATGCAGGGTGGTACTGGCCGTATCATTGAGTACTTTGGTCCTGGTGTCGCCGCACAGTCGTGTACTGGTTTGGCGACTATTGCCAACATGGGTGCCGAGGTCGGCGCGACGACCTCAACCTTCCCCTACTCCACCAACATGCGGCAATACCTCCACGCCACCGGGCGTGGGCCTGTGGCCGATGCAGCGGATAGTGCGGCCTCCAAGGGGTTCCTCCAGGCGGATGAGGGGGCTGAGTATGACGAGGTCATTGAGATTGTGAGTGGATAACAAGTGAGACGCCCCACGGATCGTTTCTGACGTGCGGCATGCAGAACCTCTCGGAGCTCGAGCCTCACCTCAACGGCCCCTTCACCCCTGACCTGGCCACCCCCCTATCCTCCTTCTCCAACTTCCTCAACACCAACAAATACCCTACCGTCCTCTCCTCCGCGCTCATCGGGTCGTGCACCAACTCGTCGTACGAGGACATGTCGCGCGTAGCCTCCATCGCGGAGCAGGCCAAGGCGGCCGGTTTGAAGAGCAAGGTGCCGTTCTTGGTCACTCCCGGGAGTGAGCTAATCCGTGCGACGATCGAGCGGGACGGGCTGCAGGGGACGCTGGAGGATGTGGGTGCCACAGTGTTGGCTAACGCATGTGGGCCTTGTATCGGCCAGTGGAAGCGAGACGAGAAGAAGGGCGAGGACAACGGTGAGCTCAACGTCTTTCTACTCGTACGGCCCAGGCTGATAGACTGCGGCAGCCATCCTCACGTCGTTCAACCGTAACTTCAAGGCCCGTAACGACGGCAATCTGAAGACTATGAACTTCCTCGCCTCCCCCGAGATCGTCACCGCCATGGCCTTTTCGGGCGACCTGAACTTCAACCCCGTCACCGACTCTATCCCCACCCCGAACGGCCCGTTCAAATTCACCCCTCCCTCCGGCGACCGGCTGCCCCCCACGGGCTACACCCCCGGCGACCTTTCGTACGCGCCCAGCCCCAGCCCCGTGCCCATACCCGAGACGGAGATTGCCATCTCGCCGAGCTCTACCAGGCTCCAGATCCTTGATCCGTTTGGGACCAACTTTGCGGGCGGGAAGGGCGAGCTGCCGCCGATGACGTGTTTGATGCGTGTGCGGGGCAAGTGCACTACGGACCACATCAGTGCGGCGGGCGCGTGGTTGAAGTACAAGGGGCATCTTGGCAACATCGCAGAGAACACCTGTATGTTCAGACTTTACGACCTAGATGCACTGAAGGCGAAGCTGACGGAGGGAGTGCAGTGATGACGGCGGTGAACGACGAGGGCGGCAAGATTAACGTCGCGCAGGACGCGTCGGGCGAGGAGGATACGATCCCCAGGACGATGCAGAAGTACAAGGCGAGGGAGGAGCCCTGGATGCTCGTCGTTGACGACAACTGTGCGTAGCTCGTCACTGTAACCTCTGTGTGGGCTGTGCGTGCTTGTGCGGGCTGCCAGGACTGCGCTGACTTTATTCCAACTCACAGACGGCGAGGGTTCTGCGCGAGAACACGCCGCTCTCCAGCCCCGGTTCTACGGCTGCGCCATGATTGTCGCGCGCTCGTTTGCCCGAATCCACGAGACCAACCTCAAGAAGCAGGGTATCCTCCCGCTCTGGTTCGTCGACAAGGCCGACTACGCCAAGATCTCGGCGCACGACAAGGTGTCCACCATCGGGATGGAGGCGATCCTCGACGGGAGCAGCAAGACGGACATTGTGGTGCTCCGGGTGGAGAGGCCGAGCGGGGAGGTGGAGGAGGTGAAGGCGAGGCATACGTTGAGCGCGGATCAGGTGGAATGGCTGAGGTCGGGGAGTGCGCTGAACTGGATCGGGGAGCAGGCGAGGAAGGCTGGTGCGGCTTAGAGTAAGACAAGGTGGAGGGGCGGGGGTAGCGTGTAGGGGTTGTTGGTGATCTTGGGATTGAGATACGCGCTTCCTGGCATCGCATGTACGACTGTCGACTCGTTTGGACGCACTGCAATATAGTAGTAAACCTCCTGCTACGGGTCAGACACCCCGCCCTCGCTGCCCTTCATCGCATGCGGCTCACCCGCGCGCGGGACAGCATCGTAGTGGTATCGTGGACCTCGCCGACTTTGATGGACTTGAGCTGGAACTTGCGGACTTGGTCGTATGCTGTAGGCTAGTCAAAGCTGCTTCGAAGGCCTCGGCTCGGGTTCAGGGCCATTTGTCCATGGATCCAAAGACAGCCCGTTAATTGATGTTGGCGGCGAGCGAGACTACAGCAAGTGATCCCACTCCACGAGTCGTATTGACACTATTTATCCTTGATGGGGGCCTGCAAATAATGAACAAACACCCCGACCACTTCATCATACCTAAAAGCCACCTGTACAGAGGATATGTGGGGTTGACGCTTAGAATAGAGGGCTCAACTTGCAGCAGCATGGTGATAGCCATAACTATGGTGCGATTGAATGTAAGGAGGAGGCGGATGTCGATTCTGGTATGTATCGTGAGACGATGACGGGAAATGAAGAAGGACGTGATAGAGGTGTGCCAGCTCATGCATCCAAGGAGCCCAAGGGATCGATTGCTCTTCGTCGGGCTCGTTGACCTACCTACCTTGGGCCCGTGTACGTGCCGTGTACGTGATTCGTTATCGAGCTTTACAC
Source organism: Cryptococcus sp. VH57_BW (assembly GCA_024271845.1). Classification (NCBI taxonomy): domain Eukaryota; kingdom Fungi; phylum Basidiomycota; class Tremellomycetes; order Tremellales; family Cryptococcaceae; genus Cryptococcus; species Cryptococcus sp. VH57_BW. The sequence continues at coordinate 14,606 of JANBXI010000047.1, forward strand.
CATGCTTCTGTGGCTCTGACCGTGGTCGTCTTCATATCTGCGATCTCCTACAGCCCCCGCCACCCCCCCCTTCCATCTAGGAACCACTGCACTCGAAAGAGATGCAAGAGTATGTATGTATGTATGTATGCAGCGCAGAGCGACCCGAGAAGAAAGCCTTGATTCATATCCCATGCTATATTATATGAACGGGACTGCAAAGTCCAAGCCCTCGATATGCCCCAAGATCAACAAACAGAATAGGCCATGCTATGCTAGATCTATGATCGTCAACGTCTACGTCTATGTCTATTGGTGTCGTTACGCGTCTTCACCGAAATCCCCAACAGCAGTCAGTCAACCGAGATTCGCCCAGCGCCCGTCCTCGCCAAGGCAAGGACAGACAAAGTATCCAAGACTTGAAAACAAAGGACACCGACAGGACCGGCAGGCCCGGCAGGCCCGACAGGCCCGACACGCTTACGCCAAGCGCTTGCGGAGGTCTTCTAACCGGCGCGAGGGGAGGTCCCCGTTCCACAGCTCTCTCCCTGCGAGAGATCCGCCGCCGAGGGTGAGGGTGGGGAGGCCGAACTGCTCGACGATGAAGGAGGAGGAGACGGTGGCGAATAGGGCGGCTGGGGGGGGCGGGCGGGGGGGGGGGGGAATCTGTCAGCTGGCTGCTGTTGTGCGCCTCGGGGGGGGGACGGGGCACGACGGGCGGGAGTCGCGGCAGCAAGCGCAGCGAGTGCTTCGAGGCGCATCGCCGGGCTCCGATCCGGCACGACAAGGTCAGATACAGGGAAGCAGAAGCTATCTCACCTTCGTACGGATCGTTGGTGAGAGCGAGTCCAGCGGCAAAACCACCGAGGAAAGAGTTGCCAGCTGCGGGCGGGCGGGGGGGCACGCACGGTCAGCTGATCGCATCTCGCGAACACCAGGACGCTGTACGGTCGACGGCCTGGACGTACCACCTGTGACATCCTTGACGCGCTTTGCGTCGCCGCCATGCCAGAACGCAGGGCACCACTTGAGCCCGCCGAGCTTTGTGCCGACGCACGCGCCAAGCATGCCGCAGCGCACAACGACGATACCGTCGCCTGCGGCGCCGATACCTACGGTGTGGAGGATGTGGGTGATGAGGCGCTCGACGGTGGGTACGAGCTCGGAAGAGTCGATGGGCATGGTCGGCACAGAGTAGATGGAGAGGAGCTCTTCGTGATTCGGGCTGCGGAGACGAGGCGTGGCGTAAGGCAAGGAACCGGGGGGGTTGGGGGGGTGGGGATGATCTATAAAAGACCCCCTAACCCAAGAAGAGAAAAAAATATAAAAAAATATAAAAAGGCCGGGCGGAAACTCACGATAACACCTCTATCCCCGGGAGGATCTTTTCGAGCCAGTCCTTCTGGCCCGGGTGGCAAGAAGGCGGCGTGGGCTCAAACATGATCTTTGGGCGCCACGCCGCGTCGTCGCGATTGGCGCGGGCGTCGAACTGGGCGAGCAAAGCCGCGACGTCCTCGGGCGAGTAGGGCGGGCTGATGTGCAGGTACTGGGCGTCGCGGAGCGGGGAGGCGTCGAGCTGCTGGACGGTCCGGTACGGCGCTTTCACGACGGGGTGGAAGCTGGAAGCGTGTCAGTCGGGGGGCGGGAGTTTGGATTGAATTTTTTTTTTTTTTTTTTTTTGGGGGGGGGTCAGAATCAACACTCACAAACGAACCTCCCCCTCATACCTTATCCTGGCTCTAGTCATGCGGGTGCCCTGCTGCCTATTCCACACCCACATCTCCTCGCCGAGGGCGCTCAATTTCGCCTGGACGTCGAGGGGGCAGTCGTCGGGCTCGCCTTCTGGTGCGCGGTCGACGAGGGCGCGGAGCTTGCTTGCGGGGAGCCAGAGGCGGGCGCCGACGAGGGCGAAGAGGCCGCCGCCGCCGAGCATCTCGTAGGCGTCCTCGGCGTTGGGGGACGGGTAGTCTTCGAGGGAGAGTTGGGGGGTGCTGGGGCCGGAGGTGTGGGGGGAGGGGAGGGCGGGGGAGAGGCGGATGTGGCGGGGGGGGATGTGGATGGTGGGTTGGGCGGGGGCGGGGGTGAAGGGGGGGGAGGCGGAGGGAAGGGGGGAGGAGGGTTGTGTGGGTGGGCGGGAGGGTGGGAGGGAGCTTGGCGGGGAGGGGTCCACGACCGGCCGGGGAGGAGAGTCAAAAGCGTCGATGAGGACGGTACCTGTGTGGGGAAGTTGAGTGAGCATTTCATTCGTGTTTTGGAAAAGGCGGGGGGGCGGGGGGTCAGCACGGGCGGGGGGGGGGGGGGGACTCACCAATGGACGCGAGGACGGGGGGGGAGGCGGCGCGGTGTGCGGGATGTGCCCGACCACCGGTCCCGGCGGTCGTCGAACGAGTAGAAGGGCGCATTTTCACCCTGGGAGAGACGACGCTCGGCGGCGGCTTTGTCTACGGGCGGTGCGGCAAGGACTGGGCTCCTCCTATATACACAGCCTGCTGGACCGGGCAACGCGGTGTGGCAGGGAGAGTATGTATGCACAAAGGTGGGAGTGTCCTGTGACGTACGTGGATGAATGGTGCGAGAGTGAGTGTGAGTGTGAGTGGTGCGGGGCGGGTGCGGAGGGGTGGTCCCACGTGATGGATGGTAAATAGAGAGACGGGTGGGTGGGGGGGGTGGCCCGAAGTCCGAGAGACGACCGCCGATCCGATCAGGGCACGGTGAGGGCACGGTGAGGGCACGGTGTATGGGGAAAGGGAAGAGTGGGGGGATGTGTGTAAGAACGCTACAGGCTTCAGGTTATGGACCGGCGGCGGGGGCGGTCGTGAAGGAGGAAAAATTCCGGAGGGCGGTGAGGGGGGGCGGCGGCGAGGTGGAGCGCAGTGGGTGCGGTGGGGGGTCGATCGGTATCGATGTCGAGAGGCGATAGTTGAGGCTAGTGAGGTGGAAGAAGGGTAAGAGGGAGGTCCTGGTGGCACTAGCGGCGCAGTTTGGCAGGCCGACGTACAGTGTGCGCTACGATACCGAGCAAGCACGACGAACTGACGAGCGCGGCGGGGGGGGGGGATGAAGGGCGGGCGGGCTGCGTGGAGCGGCGATGTTCGGCGACGTTCGGGGTCTGACGGCGAGCAGATAAGAAATGCCTTCTGGCTTCTGCCGGTAAACTTTAGCAGAAGCCAAGGGAGCGAGGTTGATTGATGGGCGAGGGTCTGGACAGCAGCGATCGCGCGGTGACGCGTCCGGTAGATAGGGACGTCCGTGTTCACCTCTGGCGTCTGGCGTTGTCGGCGAGGGGGCAGGTGTCGGTTGGCCGGGGACGATGGTGGCCAGCGGGACGGGGCGACGCGATGGCGGGGGGGAGCTGCGGGTGGGGGGGTGTCTTTGTATGCTGGCAGGACGTGCCAGGTGAGCAGGAGCAAATCGTTTCCGTCCCGTGGGCTGTGGACTGTGTGGCTTCCTGAGCGGAAGACTCACCCCGGCAGTCACGCGCAAGGGGTGCGGGGCGCAGAATTTTGCCGATTACGAGGGGTGTTCGGGTCCGAGATGAGGGCGCGTGCTGCGTGGCCGTGGGTGGGGCGCGGGAGTGCCGCTGGGGCGGGGTGCCGCTGCTGGGGCGGGGTGCGGTGGAGGCCTGCCGCCCGATCCGATCTGCCCGGCGGGAGTCCTCGCGCGCGCACCCTGTCGGGCGTCGATCAGTCCATCCGCCCCGCCCCGACCGGGGATGCGCTTCGGGCGGGACAGCGCCGGGCCGCGCTGATTCCCACGGCCCCGGTGCCCGTTCCCGATGCGCTCTCGCCCGCCGCCCGACGCTCGGCCCTGCCCGCCCGCCCGCGCGGGCTGGGTCCTAGCGTCGGTGCCCGCGCTGCCCCCCCGACCCTGCCCCCGGCCCTGCCCCCGGCCCTGCCCCTGGCCCCTGCCCCTGGCCCAAGCGGCCGCTTCCTGTCTCGCCGGCGGGACACCCAGGGCCCAGGGGACCGAGCAGGTGCTGTGGCAGGACATGGCTCGCCACGGACGGGTCCCCCCGCCGCCCAGGACCAGGACGCAGCCTGGCACCCAGCGGATAGATAGCAGCTCCATCCACCCCCCGCTCGATCCTGCATCGGGTCGGTCGCCGCCCCCGCCCGCCCCCATATAGCACCTCTCGTGTCGCCTCTGCATGCACCCGCTTTGCATCTCGACATCGTTGCGTTGACCCCCGGTAGTCTCAGTCGGCACCTCCCCGTCCCCAGGCGCGCATACAGACGAATTTATTTATAAAAGGTCCGTTTTTAGCTCGCTCGCTCGCTCGCCTACGCGCTGCGTCTGCTCCCGCCCTCCCCGCCTGGTCACTTTCTGGCCGCCCTCCCCGCCTGGTCACTTTCTGGCCTAGCCTATTGTTCGCCGCCGCCGCTCCCTCCTCGCTCGTTCTGCTCAGACGTCTTACTGTCCGTCCTGTAGACCATCCCATCGCTGTCCTGTGCCGCCCCGCCGACAAGCCAAGCAAGGTGAGTGCCGGTGCGCGGTCATGGCCGTCCGCCACCGAGCCCCGAGCGAGCGCCTGCTTGGCACGGCGCCCCCTCCCTCCCCCTCCCCCTCCCCCTCCCCCTCGCCCCGCGCATCCGAGCGCCGGCGCAGAGGCCCCTGCTGACGAGGCCGCGGCGAACAGTGCGACCGCCACCGCCCCTGCCCCCGCCCCCCGACCCAGCTTGACGACCGGCTCTATCCAGGGCCCGCCCGGCTCAAGATCGACTGAACCCCCTGCGATGTGAGTGCACCGTGCTGGCTGTATCCACGGGAGCCGTGTCGTGTCGTGTGTCGTGTCGGAGTGGCGTCGAAGCCCCCGCCCGGTCTCGTCTGCTTCTGGCGCAGGGCGCCGTGCATCGCTGCGTGGGGTCCGTCCCGCGCTAGACTGCACGCTAGAGACGGACGTGCCACACCCGTGCCATACCCCCCCTCCTCCCCCGCTGGTCCCAGTGTGTCATGCCCCCAAGTGTTTGTCGTCGACATCCGTCGCGGGCCCAGCCTGGAACCTCGACCTCGATCCGGGGGTGCTCTGTGGCCAGGGACGAGGGACGGTGCGCGCCCCAGGGCCCAGCACACACGGCAACCCAGGCCCGTGCGCGTCTGTGCGCGCGGGCGGCGGCTTGATGCGGGCGGGGGCTCGATGCGGTGGGTCGCCCCGCCCGCCGCCCGCCTGCCGCCGCCCTCCCTGCGCCCTGCATCTATCAAGCATCAATCAGTCCATCCATCAGTGCTTGCTTGCCTGGTGCTCGCTTCTCGCAGCTATATACATCCATCCCCCCCCGCCACCCACGCTGACCGACGCTTCCCCTCAGCCCACCGTACGACTCTCCCCCCCCCCGCACGACTCTCCCCCCCCCCCGCACGACTCTCCCCCCCCCCGCACGATGTTTGGCATCTCAAAACCCCAGCCCAGGAAGTGGTTCACCGCCGAGTACTGGCACCTCGACACCCCCCCCGCGTCCTATGCGACCCACGACGGCTGGAGCAATGCCGACGTCGACGTCGTGCCCGTCGAGCAGCGCAACTGGCGAGCGTGAGTCTTTGAAATGCAAACCGCCGCCCTCTCCCCCCACCCTCCCTCCTACAAACGCCGCGCTGACACACCCCCCGCAGCATCAACTACCTCTTCCTCTGGCTGGCTGACGGTGCCAACGTCGGAACGATGCAGCAGGCCGGGTCCATCGTCTCGCTCGGCCTCAGCTGGAGAGAGGCCTCCGCCGCCATGTGAGTGCCCCCCCTCCTTCTGTACCCCCCGCTGACAGTATGCACCAGCGCCATCGGCAACATCATCATCGCCGGCGCCGTCACCCTCAACGGCGCCATCGGCTCCCGCCACCACATCCCCTTCTCGGTCGCCTCGCGTGCGTCCCTCGGCTTCTACTTTTCCTACTTTGCCGTGTTCTCGCGTTTGGTCCTGGGCTTGCTCTACTTTGGGTGAGTCGTCCCCCGGGCGTCCGTCGCGCCGTGCCGTGCCGTGCCGTGCCGTGCCCACGTGACTGACCCCCGGCGCAGGATCAACACCTACATTGGCGCCTCGTGCACCCTCATCTGCCTCGAGTCCATCTGGCCCCAGCTGCGGACTTACCACAACACCATCCCCGTGTCCCAGGGTGTGGCGAGCAACAAGATGATCGCCTATGCCGTTTTCTGGATCAGTGCGTGCCACACCCGCCCGTCCTCTCGGATAGTGGAAAACCCTGCTGACGACGACACGCCGGCTTCCAGTCCAGTTCCCCCTCGTGATGATCCCCCCGAGGAAGATGCGCTGGCTGTTCTTTGTAAAGTCCATGGTCGCCATCATCGCCGCGTTCGCGACCCTCGGCTGGGCCGTCAAGCATGCCGGCGGCGGCGGTCCCATCTTCCAGAAGCACACCGCGCTCAAGGGATCCGCCAGGTCCTGGGCTTGGCTCATGGGTATCAACGTCGCCATCTCGGGCAAGACCACCTTGGCTCTCAACATTGTGAGCAGCCATGACTCTAGGACTCTACGACCACGCTGACCCCTGTGCCTGTGCGCGTAGCCCGACCTGACCCGGTACGCCAGGAAGACCTCGGACGCCTACTGGCAGATGCTCTTCATCCCCGTCGTCTACTTTGTCTTCTCCTTCATCGGCATCGTCATCGCCTCGGCCGGCCAGGCCATCTACGGCACCCTCTACTGGGACCCGACGTCCATCATCGCGCTCTGGACCAACCGCGCCGGCGCCTTCTTTGTCGCCTTCGCCTTTGGCTTCGCCACCCTCGGCACCAACATCTCCACAAACTCCATCGCCAGCTCGAACGACTTGGCGTTCCTCGCCCCAAAGTGGATCAACGTCAAGCGCGGCGCCTTCATCACCTCCCTCCTCGGCGGCTGGGCCACCTGCCCGTGGAAGATCCAGGCCAGCGCAAAGTCCCTCACCACCTTCCTCTCGGGGTACATCATCGTGCTCGCGCCCATCGTCGCCATCATGATCGCCGACTACTGGGTCGTGCGCAAGACGAGGCTCCACGTGCCCATGCTGTACCAGAATGAGGGGATTTACAGGTACAGGTACGGCTTCAACTGGCGCGCAGTCGCTACGCTGCTCGTCGTCGTCCCCATGAACCTCCCCGGCTTGATCCACGCCATCAACACGGACGTGTACATTGGCAACTTTAGCTACTTTTGTGAGCCCCCCTCTGTGACACGCCGTGACATGGCAGCACGCTGACCCCCCCCCCCCCCTCCCACAGACAAGGGCTCGTGGCTCACCTCCTTCTTCATCGCCGCCATCATCTACCTCATCCTCTCCACCCTCTTCCCCCCGACCTCCACCCTCGTCGACACCACCGTCGAGAGCATGGACGACGACATTCGTATCTCGGACGTCAACGGCTGGGAGACGGAGAAGGACGGGTATGACAGGAACGGCGTGCCTATTGTCAGCTCGGCCTAGAGCGCGGGCGCAGTGTGTGAGATCTGTCATGTTGAGTGGGGCTCGGGCTCGGGCTCGGGCCGGGGTTCGGGTGGTCGGGCGGTCGGGCGGTCGCGGCGGCGGCCAGGGGCGTGCGCTTGTGTATGGGGATAACGGTCCGGCGGAGAGGTTGTTTACTAGAAAAAACGTAGAGCGCAGAGAAGGAGAAGGGCTTCCTTTAGGGCTTTAGTGTCCAAAAATACAAAATCGGTACGATCTTGGCTTTTGTTATCCCCCCCCCCCCCTATGTGAGATAGAGATATAATTGCCTTCCTTACTCCTTACATTCGTTACTTTCATTAGATCATTCAGTCAGGCAAGGGGTCTGTCGGGTCAAGAGTCACGCAATGGCCGATGGCCGTATGGCAACTTTTTGCTGGACAGGACAGTTGCCTGTGTTTCAGGGATGTATTAGAGAAGAGAAGAAAAAAAAGAAAAAAAAAAACTTTAAAAAAACTGTACTATCCCAGGTTATGGTTTCGGGATGTCATGGGAGGTCATTGCATTCATGGTTTGCGCGTAGCGTCTCTCCACTCAGCGATCGCCCTGGCCCGGAGACTACACCCAGATGACAGACAGACAGGACGACGGTCTGCACTGGATACTGCGAATGAATGCATGCGAATGCCGATGCATTTATTATATATACGATGGATGGGCCATGCTGCACCTCGCTCGTCCTGAATACCAGCCACCGCCGCACTGCACCACCGCCGCACTGCACCACCGCCGCACTGCCCCGCGCCACCGCCCCGCACGGCACCGCACACACTAGACACACGCACGGCACCACACTGGCAGCACCGCGCCTACAGCACCGCACCGAGCCCAGCCAAGAGGGCGAGCACGACGCCGCCGCCGACGGCCGCCGGCCCACTGTGCTGCACGCTCAACCCCGCTGCACTCTGCGTGCTGCTGTTCCCCCCCGAACCCGTATCGATCACAGTCGAGTTTGCGCTCCCCGGCGCGGCGGCCGCGCCGCTGCTGAGCCCCTTGGCGAGCAGCCAGGGGGGCACGCTGACGAGCTCGGGCGAGTACAGCTCGGGGACCGTGGTGTTGTCGTCCCCGGCCCAGCACCAGGTGTCGAAGCACGACTGGCACTCGGCAGTGCGGTTCGCGGCGGTGTAGGCGAATGCGCGGTCCGAGAGGGCGCAGGCGAGGCACGTGGGCCAGGTGGAGACGGTGCCGTTGAGGGTGAGCGAGCGGAGGCCGTTGTACATGACTTCGAGGGCTTCGTCCGTGTCGTATGACAGCTTGTACTGCGCGGGGAGAACAGAACGGAGCGTAAACGTCAGTTGAAAGGGTCACGGAAAGAGCAGAAAACAGGACGGGAGAGACGCACAGTGGACGTGTTGGCGGCCGCGCTCCAAGGGTACGACGGCACATAGATGACGACGGGCGTCGTCGTGTCGTTGCACCCAAAGAAGGTCGGCCGCGTGTTGTAGCCTCCGTTGATGAACCCGTTCTCGCTGGGCACCTCGGGCATGCGCACCTGCGTGTTCTCGTTCGCGGCGAGCACCTGGGCGCGCTCGTACGTCGTGCGCAGGGCCGTGCCGTTCGGCCACGTCGTGTCGGTGTCGTAGGACGAGTCAAAGGCGATGATGGCGTCCACCTGCCGCGAGGGGACGAGCAGAGGCTCGATAGGGATGTTTTGGTTGGTCTCGCCCGCATCTACCAGCGTGAGGTATTGCAGTTCCGCAACCTGATACCAAGACGAGTCGAGGAGGAAGCGGTCAGTGCCTATCGTCCGGTCGTCCAGAGGATGGAGAGAAGCACCACGTCCGGCGCACTCACAGGGTTCTCTCCAGCGTTGTAGCCGTAGAAGGTGTTGGGCACACGCGAGATGTCGTCCTGGTCCTCACCGATCTCGCCCAAGATCTTCTCAAGAAGACCAGTTACCAGGCTGCTGCTGTCCGAGGCGTTGAGCTGAAGGAAGAGGCCGTTGAAGAGCGTCGCAGACGTGCCCATCACATACCTGTCGGCACGTGGTCAGTCAGTAAACGGACTCTGCGGATGCTGGTGGGCAGGTCAGCACGGCAGAGAGACGTACGACAACTGGTCAAAGCCTTTGTAGCATGTCCCGTTCGCCGCGCCGTTCTGCACCGGCGTGCCGAGGTACTCCATGGATGTGAACGCTCCAGGGCTCTTGTCCACGCTGCCGAACGCCCATGACCCGAATTCAAAGGGAGTAAACTCCCACACGGTGGCGTTCTCGGCGATGACAAGCTCGCCCGCCTCACGCCTGGGCATCTCGTTGTCAGCCCTCTTGACCGATGCGGGCCAGAGCACGAGACTCACTCTGCTGCGATGATGATCGGCATGGGCAGGCTCGCATTCCCCAGAGCAGCTACTACCCCCGGCAAGCTCGAAAACGTCAGGTTCGGGTTGTTGGCCAGTTGGTAGTCCGTGGGAAGGACATGGCTGCCAATAGCGAGACCCCAGAGATCCGTGATCTGGGTGGGGAAGCCAGCGTCCGACTTGGCGGACACCTGGGTGTACAGATCCGTGTAGAAGGAGACTTTGTGGTCGTCAGGGAAGATGAGGTTGGACTCGAGGTTCCAGAGCTGTCAGGGGAGGGATCGGGTCAGCCATGGCCGCATGGTCCGTCCCATGCACGGTCTCAAACCTACGTTCCTGGCCAGGTTCGAAGGGAGCTCTCCGCCGTTGGACATGAAAGAACCGGTCGCCCAGCTCCCGCCGCTCAGCCCGGCCCAGTACGTAATTCCGTGCAGCCAGCCACCGAGGCCGCTCGCGGCAGCCTCGGTGCTCTCATTCATCATGGCCTCGATACCTCCCAGCCCTGTGCTGCGTGGGGGTCAGCAACGATTCGAAGCGTGGTGGCCGGAGGTGCAGACGACCGACTCACAGCATGGCTCGGTACCCGCCTCCGGCAAGTGCTACACCGATGACGGGCGTCCGGGGCGGTGCCGAGATATTCTGTGCCGACAAGAGCGTCTCGATCGCAGGTTTCGTTTGCTGCTGCCTGGAGTTGACAAACTCCTGCTCTGCTGCCGCCAGGCCTTCCTGTTATCATCGCCGTTTCAGCCGTCCGACACTTTCAGTGGTCAAGTCTTGCGCCATCACACGACGAGAGAGCACTCACAGTGGCGTTGCGAACCCAGGTGACGTTGGTCGGGCAGGTCACATTGTACGGCGCGTACGCAGTGTCGCTCGCGTCGCGAGGCTCGATCTGTGCGCGGGGGACGGCGGGCGGGAGGGCAGGAGGTGGGAGGGCGAGGGTGAGGGCCGAGGTGGCCAGGAGGGACAGGGTGAGGGGGACGAGGGACATGGTGGCCGATGTTTGTTTTGGTTGTATTTACAGTCGGTGCCTCGAGAAGGAGCTGTGGCAGTGCGCCGGCGTCGACAGGGCGGGGTATCTAGGATAGTGGCCCGCAGAGAAAGGACGCGAGTGAGGGAGGGAGTCGAGCCGAGCAGTGGGCGAGTCAGTGTGTGGGCGACGACGACCGGCGTGGCCAGGTGTCTCTCGGACTATATATACATGGCCGGTGGGCGCAGCAGCGCACGGACTGTCCGTCATGCACAGCCAGCCGGCGGCCGCCGGCATTCGTCGCCTGGCGTCAAATTTATCATCTATCGGCACCAACAGCCGCAATAAACATCGATCGGGCGCATAAACACCGCGCAGCCCACCCCGCAGCACCCACATGGCTCGGGATTTAATCCCAATGCCCGACGGCCGCGGCGTTTCGGCATTATGCGGCGTGGCACAGCACACAGCGCCGAGCCAAACGGGCCGCGTGCGTGGCTGCATCCCATCGTCCTTCCCTCGCTCTTCCTTCTTTCCATGTCCTTCACCCGTCTCGTCATCCTGCTCCCCAGTCCATACTGCCTCGTCACTGACCTCGCCTACGAGCACCACCGCTCTCAAACGGGCGGACAGCCCTCCGGCCCCCACTTTCGATCTTGCGCAACCCGTGAGTCATATTCCCACCCTCCTTTCCACCGCCCATTGTTTGTCTTGCCTCTCGCTCCATCCCCTTCCCTGCGTCCAAAAGATTATACCAGAAGTCGCGACTGGCCGTTCGACGGTCAATCCCAGACGGAAACCCCCGAACCTCACGGTGACGGGCGATCGTGTCTGCGGAGAGATGTGTCGGCGGCCGCAACATGTGCAATTGACTTCATGCACCACCCTCTGATACTGCGCATCCCCTCCCCTCTTTTTGAATCGGATCCGTTCTTGAGGGCCAGAGCTGACACGGATTGCTTGGCAATAGCCGGTACCGACTCGCCCAACCCCAATCATGTCACGCTACGCCCCCGTTTCGACCTTGCCCGACTCGCCGACCGTCGGTGCTAGCCACTCTCGCCGCTCCTCCTTCCACTCTATCCGACAGCTCAGTCTCGCGCCCTCGCGGCGCCAGACAGGGGTGCCCGATGCCAGAGAGATGGACGCGGCGTTTGACGGCCCGCCCGACGGCGACGACGATGACCAAGATGAGACGGAGACCCACGGTCTCCTCGGTAGTAGTTCCCGTTCGCACGTACAAGAGGAGAGGGATCGCATGCCGGGTGACTATGACTTTGAGCGCGATTATGTGAGTCGCGCTGGACTACACTTTTACTTTTACACATGCATGTTTTCCATACCACCACCTCCTTGCCCATCGAGGATCATGTCGCGGTGTGGAACAACGAACAGCCTTGCTGATACAGCGCCTGCGTAGTCATTACCGCCCGAATCCCCTCCTCCCTTCCAGCCGTACTCGGCGCAAAACCCCGCTCCTGGCAACTCGCACGGCGTCGTGCCCACAGCCACCCCCGCCAGGCCAGCACCCGCCCCTCGTCATTTTCTTGGTGGCATCCTCCCCACCTCCTTTCTTCCTCGGCACCCGTCGCCGTCTCCAGGGTCCAGGGTCGTTGGGGGTGGGACGAGTGGCGTATTTGGGAACCTGGCCGCGAGGCCAGAGAGGCGTGCGGGCGAGAGTGAGGGTGGCGTGGATTACGTTCCCGAGGATGAGCAGAAGGATGGGCCACCTGTGAGTGTCGTGCGACCAAGATGGGATCGGGATTGTGACTGACATCGAATGCACAGTCATACCAAATGGCTTTGCGCGATGCTGTCCCCCCATACTGGGACACCACCGTTGTCCTCCCGTCGTCGTCATCACCGTTCGGCCCGTTGTCGAGCTCGATAAGCGGGGATGAGATACTGATTGATGGGATGGGGAGTGGTAATTTCTTGGCATTTGCGTGGAATCGTGAGTGGCAATGGATCGACTCTCGGCCAGGAGTACAACTGACCACGTCACGCAGTGATCGTCTCGGTCTCCTTCCAATTCGTCGGTTTCCTCCTCACCTACGTCCTCCACACCACACACGCGGCGAAATACGGCTCTCGTGCCGGTCTCGGCATCACTCTCATCCAGCTTGGTCTCTCCCTCCGCTCGCGTGCAGAGGACCTTATCAACAACCACGAGTTCCCTTCCGCTCTCCCCACAGACCCCTCCGATCCGGCGGCCCCTTCAGATGACCACGTCCCAACAGACGAGGAAGTCGCCCAGAACGCGATCGAGGCCATATGGGGCCCTGGCGCCAGCCCCTGGCCCGCGCAGCTCCGCGAGCCCGGCCAGAAAGAAGGCCCCATCACTACCGTGCACAACATCCAAGAAGCCGAGGCCTGGGCCATGGCTCACAACACCACGCTCTCCGACATGCTCGGCCTCCCCTCCGCAGAGGAGGTGGGCCGCGTCAACGAGTACTTTAGCTTCTTGCTGATGTGTGTCGGGTGGTTCATCGTGCTCACCAGCGTGGGCGGGTGGTGGCGTGTCAAGCGCTTTGAGCGGGGGCTGCGTGCAGCACAGCGCGAGAGCGCCGCCGCGCAAGCCTCGGCCGAGGCTACGCGCAACGCCGACGCAGAAGGTGGGGAGAGTGCCCTCGCCGAGTCCTCTGACGACGCGCCCGAGCCAATCACCACCGCCCCTACTCGCCGCGCACCGGGCCCCACCTCACTCGCGTACTACACTGCGCCGCTCGCCAGCTTTTACGACGGTGCACGGCACATCCAGCGCGGGTTCTTTGGGCAGCATGGCGGGCGGTTCGGGCGTGGCGGTCGTCGCGGTGGAGGGCACACGACTGTCAGTCAGGATGAGAATGAAGGGGAAGGGGTGGCCGCGGGGGAGCATGAGTTGTTGGATGCGCAGGGGTTTGGGCTGGGGCCCATGGCGGGGGAAGAGCTCGGGGAGGGCCACAGGCGGCAGAGGGGGCTGTGGGGGTAGGCCACGATCGGGGCCACGATCGGGGCACTTTGCCCGCTGGATCGTTGTGAATTCTTTTGTAGATCTAGATGGGGTCCGGCGGGGCCTGGGGGTACATGATCAATCCCGTTGTGCAGTACCGTATGTGGTCGTAGCTATCAGATATCCGTTGGTGGACAGGAGGCGAAAGAAGAGCGTGGAAAGAAGCCTTTGCAGTTGTACCTTAATGTTGATGCACACATCTGACTTGTCTCTCTATCCTGCGCCCTTTTGTCTTCCGAGCGAACACTCGTTGATAATACCCTGCAGCTGTTGCATACACGGATGTCTTTCGACGATTCCTCGAGATACAAGCGCGAGCCCGATACCTTTGTCTCAAGGCGCGTCGTTGAACCCCATGTTGACCACACAACGGATACAGTCCCCGGCCTGCGCGTGATCCCTCCGGTCAGCTCGAGTCCCGAATGCATCATGGACTGCCGTGCCTGCCGATGGCAGGTCCGCATGATCGGCGGGAGGGACAGAAAAGGGCAGCAAGTAGAACTCACCCGCATGTCGTCGAACGCCTGGTTGATGTGGTCCAGGTCCTGGTGGTGGGACACGAACTCGTCAACCCAGAGGCTGCCATTCAGGTAGTCTGTGTGCGCAAATAACGATGGTTAGCTGAGGTGTTCAATGCCTCGGGGGGGTAGGTGCAGAGGGCAGATTTGCTTGTGGGGACTGGGCGTGGACTAGAGAAGGGAAAAAAGACTTACCCTCCACGATGCCAGGGAGCTCGGTACGGCCCTTGACACCGCCAAATGCGGAGCCCTTCCATGTCCTACCGGTCACGAGCTGGAACCTGCGGTGAATGTCAGTCCACGGCACAACCCCTCCAGCTCGAGCAGAAGAGGGCCAGTCTTACGGGCGGGTGGAGATCTCAGCGCCGGCAGGGGCCACGCCAATGACGTTGCACACACCCCAGCCCTTGTGGCATGCCTCGAGGGCATTGCGCATCACGCCGACCTGTTTGTCACGCGTCCCAGGCCGTGGTCAGCTTGGTGAATGCTGGATTGGTTGCCAAGAGCTACTAGCGAGGAGGGAAGAGACGACGTACATTGCCGGTGCAGTCAAAGGTGAAGTCGAGACCGCCGTCAGTCGCCTCGACGAGGACATCAACGATAGTCTTGCCCTCGGGGAGGTCCAGGGGGTTGACAAAGTCGGCTGTGGGAGTGAGTCCACGATCGTTAGCAATTGTGTCTCCTCCACCTCGCTGACCCCGTCCCACTCCGCACCCCAGCGCCCCCTCGCCCCCTCGCCCCCACCATCCACCCGTTGCGCTCGCTCGGCGCCGCCCCGCTCCGCAAGACTTACTAGCTCCAAACTTGAACGCCCACTCCTTCTTCTTCGGGTTCGTGTCCACCGCGAAGATCTTCTTGCATCCCTTCGCCTTGGCCCCCTGGATCGCGCTCAGCCCAACACACCCCACACCAAAGACCGCGACGTTGGTCCCCTCGATCCCGGCCGACTTGGTGACAGCGCCGTAGCCGGTGGTGATGCCGCACCCGAGGAGGCACGACTTCTCGAGAGGCGCTTTGGGGTTGATGGTGACAACAGAATATTTGGAGACGACGGTGTACTGGGAGAAGGTGGAGCATCCCATCTGAATACAACGCAGTGAGTCAGTCTTGGGCGCCCGGTTCGCTGGGGGGGGGGGGGGGAAGAAAGAGGGAGGCGTACAAAGTGAAGGATGTCCTTGCCCTTGCACTTGAAGCGCGAGGTGCCGTCGGGCATTACACCCTTACCCTGAGTAGCTCGAACTGGAAGCAATCACTATCGTCAGTATCTGGGTGCCTACAGGCACAGCCATGCCAGATGTTGACTGGAAGCTCGACTCACCAGCGCCACAGAGGTTGGTTTTGCCAGACTTGCAGAACTTGCACTGCCTGCACTCTGCACTCCCCATACGTCATCAGCCCACTCTTCCCACTCTGAAGCCTCATAGTACAGTCTGGCCGATAGGAAGATCGACTTACCAGCAGTGTACAGCGGGATGACGTGGTCGCCAACCTTGACGTTGTCGACGCCAGCGCCGACAGACTCCACGATACCGCCGCCCTCGTGGCCGAGGATGACGGGGAAAGCGCCCTCCGGGTCAGAACCAGAGAGGGTGAAGGCGTCGCTGTCAGATGACACGTCATCAGTAAGTGGTCAAACGTGACCGGATCGATGCAGCTTACGTGTGGCAGACACCGGTGCTACAGTAGGATGGGCGGTCAGTGAGTGCCCAGCAGAAGGAGGGCCGTGCTCGAGACGTACTAGAGGATCTTGATTCGGACCTCGCCGTCCTTGGGGGGAGCGACCTCGACCGTCTCAATAGAGAGGGGCTTGCCTGAAGTGCTGTGTCAGCCGAAAAAAAAGATGTGGAGCCGCCACCGATCGTCAGAGCCAGACGAATGGAATGGTGACGTACCGGCCTCCCAGGCGATAGCGGCTTTGCAGGTGATGGTCTGTTGCACGTCAGTCGAGCGACCCCCGCTGAGGTGTACGGCGACTCACCTGGCCTTCGGTGGACATTGTTGTATGTGCAGTGGTGGATGTGTTGGAGAATGGAAACTAGAAGAAAAACAAAAACAGAGATAGCGACGACGGCGGCGGGGTGTGGTTTGCCGGTGGCCTCCGTGCAGTTAATTGCGGCGCAAGTTGTTAACCTCCACTTTAACCTGTAGCCTCCACCTAACCTCCACCTAACCTCCACCTCGCCTAGTATAGCCGATAAGAATGACGTAATGCGTGCACGGACACCGCGCCGACAGCCAATCCACGCGCATCGAGCATAGATTGAGCATATATTGAGCATATATTGAATGAATCTTCGGTGCCGCCCCGCATACAGCCCACAGCCTCAGCCACAGCCCACACACAGCCCACAGCCCACAGCCGACACAACCCATCTGGCGGTGCTAGAACAAGGCAGCAAGGTCGCCCCTGTCCGAGGCGGGGGCGGTCTGGTGGTGTCTATGACGCCGCCAAGAGATGTGAGCTGTTGCCCATATGCAAGCAGAACTACTGTACATCGTCGAAGGGGCGAGACGCCGACGCTGGTGGATTCAATCGGCTATATATGATGTAAGACCCCTGGTGACGAGCTAATTTAATTACGAGATGAGGTCTTGTTCTCCATCTCTGCAGTCTCTTTCTGGACGGTACTTGCTGGACGGTACTTGCATATACTGTCTCTGCTTACCGGCGGGGAATCTGCGTGAAGGGACCAGCAGGCAAGGCCGGCCACTACAAAATCGCACAGGGCCGCGCCACCCCCGCCAAAATGAGAGCAAGCCACCAACGGCACTTGGAACCATACTTACTCTGAACGGGCGGCCGGGAAATGCGGCGCCCCCGTATGGCTCGATCGAGGTCGTCCCATCGCCGATGGCCAGTTCTCCGCCCCCCATCAGGGTGGCCCAGCGTAACGCAACAGGAACGTCTTCCGCATACTGTGGCTTTGCGGTTAGACTGTAAACCAGCTTGTTGGTCGTATGAGTCGAGTCTTGTGAGTCGGTCTCTGTGTCATCATTAGCGGCTGTGGTGCACTAGTTCCCTATGCAGTACGAGATGCCACACATCATGTCCCATACGATGGATTAGAGATCTAAGGACTGTGCAATCGTCATGCATGTTAGAGGGCCGACGTGATGATCACACGCCTTCGAATCGGCCGGCGCGGTGGTGGCCTGGTGAGATAGATAGGTAGGTACTCTGTTGGTGTTCATCAGTGCTCTGCGGGTCCTACGCAATGTAGCCCCCCACCCCTCCCCTCTTTGTGAACGCAGCACTCCAAAAGCACATTCGTCTTGCTATACCGGCGCACTGTCTTCACACAGATGAAGGCCTGGCCGCGTCCTGGTGTGAAAAAAGGTTCAAGATCGTAATACCGCTCGTCGTCGTCATCTGGGCCTGCTGCCGACTCCGGAAAACCTACGTGTTATACACGCAACGATGCCAGCCAGCCAAGGCGAGGCGTATACCACGGTGTCTGTCTCTGCGTTTTCCTCTGAGATCCGTCGTTACCCCCGCCCTCATTTTCAGGCCCGCCCGCCCCCCCATCCCCCGCGCTCCACCCCATATACCTCAGAATGTCCCGCCGCTCAACCCACTTCTTCCTCCCCGACCCCCGCGCCTCCGCCACCCCCTCACCCACCACCCTTCGCCCTCATGACCTCGCCATGTCCCGGCAGGTCTCTCACCCTTCCGGCTATCCCCACCACGACAGTGCAGGCGGTGCCGGCGGCGCGGGCAGGGTGGGGGGCGGACTGGGCGGGGCGGCGTTAGCTGTGGGACAGGGCTCGCACGGTGCGTCGAGTGGGGCGCTGCGGAGCGCGCTGCAGGCCTACGAGGTGAGCGGGGGCCGTGATGAGAGACGGGGACAAGGGGGGACAGAGAGTGCAGAGGTGGAGGGTGGGCGTGGGGCAGAGAGCGGGGGGTCGTCACCCCCTGAATGGTCTTTGGATGCTCAGCCTCGTCGACACCATCATCCGGGGCCGGGGCATCTGCATGTCCTCGGGAAGAATCATCCGCAACAGCAAGTACATGGCCATGGCCCGCGATACCACCCCGCGCCTCACCCGATCCAATCCCCGTTCTCCATCTCCAGCGCCCTCGACTTCTCCTCCGCCTCTCTGCCCCACACCCCCTCTGACGCCTTCCCCCACCCCTGCCATGACACCGTCACCCACGCCGGCCTAGGCCCCAGCCCAGCACTAGGCCGTCTCGAAATGGACGCCCTAGTCGACATTCATCGGATTCTGTATCGCGGGCGGGAGGACATGGATATGCTCTTTGGGCGCGGGGAGGTGAAGCCAGGCGGGTGGGAGGATGAGGCGGGCGAGGTGAGGAGGGTTGTGGAGAGGTGGTTTGAGGGTGACTGTGGTGTGTGCTTGCTTGCTGGCCGCTGCGTGCATCTCAAGGTGTATCTGTGAACCATGGCGAGAAAGCTGACGTCCGCGGATGGTGGTGTGTCACAGTGTACGACCACCCGCTGCTAAGAGTGACCTCCCGCCGAGCCCTCCTCACCCACTTCATCCTCCTCCACCTCCTCTCTACCGCATACCTCCCCTCCCTCACCCCTAGCGCCCTACTCCTCCACGCGCGGTACCTCACCTCGGGGCTACGCAGCCGCGTGGTGGGCCTCGAAGTGCCCCGCCACGGCCGAGGGGAGGCTACTGGGCTAGGAGAGGAAGAAGAGAGGTTGGGCCTGCACTGGGGAGGGGAGGTGGGGAAGGGGGAGGTGGTGACGGGTGAGATGAAGGAAGGGTGGTGGAGGCTGTGGGAGGTGACGGCGGATTGTAGGGAGATTGGGGAGATGGAGTGTTATGGTGGGTGGCGTATGGCCCTTGGACGGATATGAGGCCTAGGATGAAGAGCTAATGAGCATGTGGGGTGACAGATGGTGTTCGTCTGGCTATGATTGACCAGTGCGCTGCCTTCTAGTCTGGTTTGTGCGTCGGAATCAAGCTCACACTAGACACCCCACGCACAGCGTCATCTCCCTCACCTTCCTCCCGGCACTCTCCAACCGCCACTTCTCCACCCCCTCCACCTCCTACCTCTCCCTCCCCGACGCCGCTGCCTCCTTCACCCAGCTCACCGCGACCCCCGACACCTGCAACCCCTTCCGTACCTCCCCGTCCGGCGTCCCTCACTCAGCGTTCGCGAGCTCCCGCACGCCCAGCTTTACGAGGAGGCTGGCGGCATACGTGTTGAGCGAGTTTGAGGGAGTCTTGCATTGGAATTTGCCGGTGACCACAATGGTGCAGTTCAACGAAGTCGGTGCGTCGTTGCTCCCTCCATTCCTGACCCCTAACCTATTTCCGAGCCACCGTGTCGCATGTACTGACAGACTGATTGACTGACTGACGTAAACCTTTTGCTGCACAAAAACAGGAAAAGCAACACATGTCCGTGACGTGATCGACCTCCGCGACGCCCTCGAAACATTCATCCCGTTCGCGAAGCGTATCGGGTGGCTCACACGCCACCTGTCGGGGATGGTGAGTAGTGCGCTGGGGGAGATGGTCCTGGGGTGTATGGGCGACGTGCCTGCTGGGCGTGGTGGAGTGAGTGGTGGTGCGTTTACTGGGCCAGCACGAGGGGAAGGGGAGAAGGCGAGGCACCCGCACATTTCGCCCTCGGGGGCAAGCACCCCGAAAGATTGGCTCGGGGAGGGCGAGCGCCCCGGCAAAGTTGGTGTTCTCATCCCGGCATTGGGCGTGGTTAATTCTCTGGGGTTGGAGAATGTGGGGATACCGGGGCCAGAGGTTAGCATGGCGCCGGATGTGGATATGGAGGCATTTTGAATCTGTGGCTTGACGAGGTGAGGTTGTACTCCCATTGATCTGGTTGCGGGTAGACTGCAGTTGTACGATGTTTTGTGCAAAATATATGTAGCGGTTTGACTACTTTTGGGGGTCTATATATGCATGTACGATTATATTGTCTGTTATCATGTCCCTGCCTCCTACAGCGGTACAAATGCCCTACTCCCTCCTCCCAGCCTTCTTCATACTCTGCCTCTTCTTTATTTCCATTTTCTTCGCCTTTTCACGTTTTTCAAGATCCTTCACCCTCTTACGCTGCGCATCGCTCGTGGGGTTGATGATCAGCCCCGCGGCGGCGGAGGCGATGGTGCTGTGGAGGAGGGACAGCGCCTGGGCTTGGTTGGCGGAGGCAGTGCGGGTTTGTTGAGAGGTGATGAGGAGAGTGGGTGGGGAGGAGTGGTAGTGCGGCTGCGGCGCGTATTATCGAGGTGAGCGTTCAGCGAGGGGGTGGCAGAAGGGGGTAGAAGGGAACAAACGGATTTGGCGAGAGCAGGCAGGACGAAGGGCGGTAGCCACTTGCCTTGCGCCTGTTTCAGATCACAGCGGATCGTGACCTTCGACTCGGTCTTGTTCACATGCTACCATACATGCCGTGTCCCTGTCAGTGGCATTCCCACGAACAGCAGCCGTAAGGCGCGCCAGTCCATGCTACGCGACTCACCTGCCCACCAGGTCCACTAGACCGACTACGCGTAGCCACCCAGCTGTCTTTTGGTATGTCGCTTTCCACGAACCCGTCTACCCACTGGCGGGCCATCGCATGCTCTCCTTCCTCTGTCAATGCGCCGAGCTGCAGTAGCTCGGTCGGGGCTTTGGCCCTCGCTCGAGGGGACGAGGCGAGGCCCCGCGTCGGCGTGGCGCACCTGCAGGAGAAGTGCAGCGGAAGGAAGGGCAGGAGGGCTCTTGAGGGTGGCGGGAGCAGGGCCATGGTCATACGCTGAGCATCTGACAGGCTGTGTGCTGTGCGCTAGTGACTCGCTGCACGAGTGCGCGACAGTGAATAAAGAAATGAAGATGCCAGTAAGACAAGACATTGAGACGGCGTGGGTGTGAGCGGCGATGTCCGCCGGCCGGGTAATCCGCGCCGGGTGGTGCTGGGGCCGGGTAATCTTTTGCCGCCAGGGCGAGTCGTTGAAAAGCAAAAGGCCTCGTTGGACAGTCGTCGTGTTGGATGAAAGCCCCAGCGACTGGCAGCGTATAGAGCGACGCCCAGCTCACCAGCACCCACAATGCCCATCCCAGCACTCCCCCCCACACTCCTCACAGGCATCCTCCCCCACCTCCTCCCCCCTTCCCCCCTCCCACAAGAGCTCCTCTCCAAATCACTCCTCCAGCGCCTCCTATACCTCCCCCCCGCACCCGCAGACCTCGACGCCCACCTCTCCCCCTTCCCCAGCTCGCAAGACCAGCCAGTCTCGTCTCGCCTGCGCGAGCTCGCACGCGGCCACAAGTGGGGAGCAGCAGAGTACACCCGCGAGGGTGACGAGGTGTTTGCGCGCATGGTGGTGGACAAGGAGGAGGGGGGGGACGGGGTGGAGGTGTGGTTCGAGTTCGAGGGGGAGGTCACGGGTGGGCAGGGGCGCGGGTGGGTGTACCATTCTTCGAGGGTGCCGCCGGTAGGGGCGGGTTTCGATGGGGACAAGGGAGACGAGCGGGGGTGGGTATCCTCCCCGACGGCCCTCCCGCCAGCGGACCTCCCCTCGCCAGACTCGCCATCCCACGCTGAAGACGCCGACCCGCTCGCCGCGCCCGCAGACTACTGGGCCGCGTTTGAGGACGCCGACTGCGAGAAGCACACACAGACCTCTCCCCCCTCCCACTCGCCCCACCTCAACGACAACGGCCACTCTATCCTCTTTGACCTCCCCCCCTCCCCGGGCTTCGAGGCCCAAGCGGCCGAGGACGCGTACTGGTCCATGTACTCCCGCCCCGCTACCGCACCCGCCACCCCGGGGATGCGTACGCCCGGCGCCCCGCTCACCCACTCGGACTCCGGCCCGGGACAGGGCAACCACTCTCTCGCCAATGGGCACGCCCCCCCGCCCCGTCCTGCCCCTTCCCACCCGCACACCCAGTCCTCCCTCGAGACGTACTTTCACCCCACCACACAAGACCCCGCGCACATCGATCCCACCGCATCGAAACTGCATGAGTCCCTCACGCTGCTGGGACTCGCCCAGTCCCAGGCCCTAGTGAACGGCACAGGCACGGGCGTGATAGACCTCGCGCCGAGGGCGATATGGCGCGAGACGCCAGAGGATGTGCGGGCGAGGGTGAGGGGAAAGATTGGGAGTGGGTTGAATAGCCTTTGGGCGGGGTTCGCGAGAGGGGCGGAGGGGGAGGAGAGGGAGGAGAAGGCGATGGAGTGGTTGCGTGTCGCGCGCGGGGTTATAGATCCTTCTGCCTCCCCTGTGCACGTGGGTGCAGGCGGCGGCGGCGGCTGGGGAGGGGAAAGAGGAGTGAGTACGGAGGTGCTAAGGGCCAAGCTGGAGGTGATGGTGGATATGTACGAGGTGCTGAATGAGGAGGAGGAGAAGGGGCAGGGGCTGTGGAGGATGGTGGAGGGGGTAATCAAGACAGGAGCAGTGGAGCAGGAGGAGGATGAGGTGACGAAGCAGCAGATGTACTATGAGTAGCTGGGGGGGGGGGGGGGATATGGGGTTTGGGGCTGGGGCTGCTGTAAAGTGTGTATGGGGGAGAAATTATCTTAACGACGTCTTTGCATGATACTTCTGGCATACGACTTGTGCTGTCCTTTGCTCGCCCCTTCTTCGATGTCAACTTACAGAAGAACCGCAAACAAGTGGTCTACATTCACAAAGCCCATATCATGGCATACATATCTCGGATGCACTCTCAACACCATTGGCCGCGCGCACACCGTATCATATATGGATTTCTTGGCCGAATGGCCAAGAAAGAGAAGATGTGCTCATCGCTGTTAGGTTATTGCGACTCTGCCATTCCACTCTTGAATCTGCTGTCCAATGCCTCCCTTGTGTGGAATGACTTCCAGCTAATGGCGGACCATCGCGACCCTTGCCTGGTACAGCCACTGACATCAGTGAGAAGTAGCATGTCCACGACATAGACTACGAATGCCACGACTAATCGAGTCGACATGAGCGACATGACCGCACAACGCATACAACAGGCGGTCACCGCCACCACACCAGCCATGCAAGATCTAGACCATCGGCCTCCCCATATGCCATCTGATCCTCCCCCCGGTCCTCTACCTGCCATGGAGCACCTACATTCTCGCCTTCTTCCTCGCCGGTTGGGCGATCGTCGTCGCTGGACGGAAATTGCTGCTGCTGGGCAGCCTGGGTCCGGCTAACGACGGCGGTAGCCTGTGAACCGGTTATCCGGTTTGGTCAGTTTGCAAATATGCCGCGTGCAAGGTAAGGTCGATAAAGACGCTGAATACTCACGAGCCCATCTTGGCATCGCCGTTATCCTCGTGCGTGACTCGCCGGGAGGGGTACTGAATGTTACTACCTTCAAACACGCTCCTGTTCGACTGTCAGCTCAAGATACAACACAGTCATTCCCGCGAGACAGAAGACCTGATCGCTGAGGGTAAGTGTCCTGACTCACTGAGCGGCGACACCCCCGTTTTCCTGGAACCACGGGTGCCCGAGCGCGCCCCGCGCCGTGATCCTTCTCGCGGGGTCCCACTCAAACAGCTTGGTGAGGAGGTCGTACCCCTGGGCAGACGACGAGCGGGAGTGGTACCAAGTCGGGAGGGGATTGGGGGTTGGGTAAGGGCCGGTAGTTTGGTAGGTGCGATATTCGGGCATGTGGACTATGCCGGGCCATTGTTCGGCTTTGGTCGTGACGAGGGTTAGCTGGTTTGACCGTGGAGTGCAGGACGGCTGAGGGTGGAGAGGACGTACGTTTGACAGGGCCGAGGACTTCGCAGATCTTTCCCATCTGGTCCCGCTGGAACGGTAGAGTCTTCTTGCCGTCCATCTTGGCTTCGTCGCCCTTGAATATAGGGCGGAGAGAGAGGAGTTCGGCGTAGATGCAGCCGATTGCCCAGAGATCTGGTGAGGGTTCCCCTTGTCGGCCGAAAACCCAGGGATTAAGAGATGATGAATGACGTACCGACAGCAGCAGTATAGTGCTTCCCTCCTAGTATGAGCTCCGGCGCACGGTACCATATCGTCACTACCACTTTATCGCCTCCAAATAACCCCGCTGTCGCGAGTGGCTTATGCCACAGACGGGCGAGACCGAGGTCGCCGATCTTGACGATTCCGGAAGAGGTCACAAGGATGTTGGCGGGCTTGAGGTCACGGTGGAGGACAAAGTTGGAGTGGAGGAAGTGGACGCCGCAGAGAAGCTGGTGGAGGAGGCGGCGGAGGGTGGGAGAGGGAATGGGGGCTCGGGCGGTTTGTGAATGGTGGTGGATTATTTGCTGCAAGTGCAGGGTTAGCTTGGCTGTCTCAGGCGGAGGTATTCTGACACGCACGAGGAAATCATGCTCGGCATACTCGAAGACCATGTATATCGATTTGTCTTCTAAGATGACTTCACGGAGAGCGACCAGGTTGCGATGATGCAGTTCTCTGTTCAACTACAATGCCTGTATGAGCTAAGGTCCGCATTGTACATACACATCAGTCGCAAAACTCACCATGATCTCCCGCGCCCCACTCTGACTTATCCCAGCATACGTCAAGACATCCCCCTCCTTGTCCGGCTTGAACTTTTTGATCGCAAACACATCACCCTTCTTAGCGACCAAATCCCCTGGACGCATACACAGCTCTGGGTTCATAAGCGGATCAGAGTCGTTGGACCCGCCACTTCCGTCGATAGAGGTGTTTGGAGAGAGCTTGTCTTTGGGGATTGACAATGCGGCGCGGGTAGAGCTCGGGAGTGCGGCTTTGGAGGCGGTGGCTTTTGGGGGAGGGAGAAGGATAGCTTTGTAGACTCGGCCATAGGTTCCTAGAGTCTATGATTAACCTCTCACGTTCATGAAGAATGCCGAACACTGCAGACTCGACTCACCGGACGAGATGAAACCGAGGATCTTGTACGTCTTCAAGACACTGCGTGGACGGAAGCGTCATGTCAAAAGCGGCCACGAGACGAGTCCGCAGCTGAGCTCACCCTCTTCTTTCTCTGTCTCTCTTTGCCCTATAGGCATGCATGGGGTCGTAGGTGCCCCCTCCGGTGTTCATGGCTGCCGTGCTATGTGAGTATGCCTGCTTTCCGTGTGTTGTACAGAGATGATTCGATAGCCTGACCTGTTCTCATTGGGTGCGTGGGCACAGCGGACATCGCCGCCAGGCACTCTTCACGCCAGATCTCCCACGGTGCGCAGGGTCATCCGCCGCCATGGCACCAAACAAACAAACAACAACCAAGGCCATGAAGCAATATATATCTATGTGTAGCTCACTACATCTACTGCAAAGCCTCATCCACCCTTCCATTCTCCACTGGAGCACCACCCACATACACACACACTAGAGCCAACCACACTTGGAGCATCCCGTTCCCATGTCCCTCGCAGCTCGGTCGCCTGGGTCTCGCAAGTCACTCTCGGCGTTCGACCAGAACCTCGGGGACAGCTTCAACACCCCATCCGCCCAGAGTGACTTCAAGGGCAAGAAAAGAGCAGTAGCCAGTATGGGAGGATACGGAGTGAACGTTACCGGAGTTGAGGTTGGGGATGAAGGGTCGACCAAGCCGCACCCCAGGCGCGACATGGTCAGTAAATGATTCTGGGGGACAGTTGGCACAAGACCAAACATTCATTGCCAGACTCGGAAGCTGATCTGGTTGATTCCCATAGCGACCTCGCAAATCTATCCTGAAGTCTCTCTCTCATCCATCTCTCTCTCAACAGTCCGAAGACACCACGTCAGACTACACCACTACCCATCAGTACGCCCACACAGTGGCCTTCGGTACCATGTTTGCGCCCAATGAGAATGGCGAGCAGTCGTTCCGGGCTTCACGACAGAGCTTGGGAGGGAGGCGGGTGAGCTTTGCACCAAATGCGCATGTTCGGTGAGTCGACTCTCCTTCCGCGACGCAGCCAGTCCATGTCGCTGACTGGCGATAAATAGCATGTTTGAGCGCCCTGTCAAGGCCCCCCGTGCCTCGGTCGGCTTCGGACTCAACTCTCAGTTCGAGACCTACACTGTCTCCTCCTCCAAGACCCCCCATACACGCCGCTCCTCCATCCTCAACATCGGGTCTGTTTCCAAGCCCAATCCCTTTGCGCCCAGCATTTTCCAAGGTGAGGGTGAGTCAATGGGCGAGGAGTCCATGGAGATCGAGGATGAGGACGACGGCACGGTCGAGTTTGGTCGGCGGGAGGACGGCCAGTCCAACGGGTTCCGCTACCCCTCGGCGGGCGGAGAGGAAGATGGGGAAGGGGAGGAGACGATGGAGATGGAGGACTCGAACGCGGAGGACATGGACTTTGAGAACGTCACCCAGCAGGGCGGCGCTATCCTCCGCCGCGCGTCTATGACCTCTGCGCATGCGCCGGCCCACCCGTCTATCCAGATTGACGCTGCCGATACCGAGGACGAGGCGGACGATTCGATGGTCTCTGGCGTATCGGGCGGTGACGAGCAGACCATGGACTTCACCATCGCGATCGGGGGCTTGCTGCCCCCCCAGGCGCCTGCAGGCGCGATGCGCAACCGGAACTCTATAGGGTACTCGGTACCCTTGCCAGAGGGCTCGACGGCGAGGTACCTCCTCCCGGGGGAGGCGGTCGAGGGGGAGATAGATATGGAGCTTGAGGAGGTAACAGTGCTCCACCATGGGATAACGATGGGCATGGGGGAGGATGACACGGTCAGCTCGGGGTCTGGAGGGGAAGAGACGATGGGGCAGAGGATGCGGGAGAGGACGATGACGTTTTCTCTGACGGACCCGCCTGTGTCTTGGGAATCGGCCCAGGCCGACGCGGCCGGCTCGGGGGCACCTGCGGGTGAGGAAGAGGAGGATGAGGAAGATATGGACATGGACATGGTTACGTCTGTGGGTGGTATCGCCAACACGTACACCACCACTTCCTACCCGCCTGTCTCTCCTGGCCGACAGAGCATCTCCAACACCCGACCCATGTCCGGCACCCCCTCTTTCGCCCGCCCGACGGTCTCATCCGCCCAGAAGGCTGCGGCTACCTCCGCACAGAGGCGCAATGTCTTTGCGCCCTCGCCCAGCCCGTTCGCGGGCAGAACCACACCGAGGAAGAGCGGGATCCAGGTAGCGGGGGAGGTGGCGAAGCGCTTGAGCTTCGGGTCGATAACAGGGAGCGGGGGTGCTATTGAGAGCGAAGGGAAGAAGCGCGCGAGGGAGAATGAGGGCGGTGTGGACGAAGCGGAGGTGTCGAAGAGGAGTAGGGCGGAGGAGGTGGCCGAGGAAGTGTTTGGCGGGGCACCGATTGGGACGATTGCCATCCCCCAGATGCCTCCGGCCCCGGTCCAGGAGCCTACGAAGACCCCCACCGACTCCCCTTCGAGCAAGATCTTGTCCTCGCGCCGCTCATCCCTCGGAACTGCCATGCGTCTCGCCCCTGCTCCTGTCCATTCCCCTTCTGCGGAGGAGCCCCACCTCGACGATAGAGAGGAGGACGTCGAGGGGCTGGAGCCCGAAGGCGAGTTTGATCAGGGCGAGCAGCAGAGTATCTCGCTCGCTGCGTTCTTGGAGATGACGGGGGTGCAGTTCATGGAGGGATTGCCGGGGATGACGAGGAGGAGGAGTAGTGCTGCGAAAGGAATCCTGGGGCAGAGCTATGCTGGTGGTGAGTTTGCTGGCGGTATTGCTGGTGTAAAGATGTAGAGCTGATGAGGGGAGTAGACCGCGAGTTTGCACTGCACGAGTACACGGAGGCGCAGGTGAACAGTATTTTCCTCAACATGTACTCCTGGGTAAGTCCATGCCAGTCGACAGGAACAGCCTGGTCCTTCAGCTGACATCCCTTTGGCAGGCCGCCAACAAGCTCCGCGACGATATAAAGTCCGGGCACGAAGAGCTCTCTGCGGTCGAAGCCCGGTGCGACGAAGACAGCCCGCCAGTTATACAGGAGTACCTTTCGGCGACGGACGAGGACCGCCAGCTATTCGAGATGACCTTCAAGAGCTTCAAGACCAACACCCACCTCAAGGCGCGCGAGATGTGGTATGACTGGAAATGGCAGTTGATGGACACGATCCGGCCGGATGTGGAGTCGATGCTTGAGGGTATGCGCGAGGTATGTTGTTTGCCATGCGAGGGTACAGATGCGGTAGCTGACTAGCTGTGGCGCAGGATCACGGGCGCTTGTCAGCAATGAACGAGCAGACAGCTACGCTCCTCCCTGAATTGCGGGCAAGGCAGGCTGAGCTGCAGGCAGAGCTCGAGAGGGAGCGGAAGATCGTGGCGGAGATTGCGGCGTGCGACCAGGAGGAGCTGGCCTCGTACAAGGAGGGCATCGCTGAGCAGAGGTTAGTGGGCACTTTTGTGGGGCTATGGTCTATGACTTGTCAGCTGACAGACGGGTGACACTCGCAGCTTTGCGATCAACGGGTTCAAGGCTGAGCTTGAGGATGCAAAGGCCAAGCTGGCGGCATTGACGGCTAAGCGGGACGAACTGAGCGGGACGAAGCACGAGAGTATGGCTGCTATCGCACATGCGAAGAGCCAGTGCGATCAGTTCACGCGGTCGGATGCTATCCGTCTGCAAGGCGAGTTTCGGCTATCTGATCAGTTGGTCTCGAGCGGGAGCTGATGCGGTGTCATTGCAGAGGAATACATCTCCATCCAGCATCTCCATCTCTGGCGGCCTACCAAGATGCTGCCCAATCGGCTCGTGCTCGAGTACGACAACGAGGTCGCCTTGTCGTTCCAGTGCGCCAACTACGAGCCGACGCTCAGCTCGGCCAACATGGAGTACCTGTCCGAGCGGGTGAAGGAGATGGGGAGGCGCGGGGTGACCACAAGGGGGGTGACGCCGACGGAGGGCTTGTTTGAGATGGTGAAGGCGGCGGTGGAGCGAATGGTGAAGAGCCAAGCTTGCTCAGATCTTCCTTCGGTGAGATATCATTGTGATGGGGGCGCTGCATAGACTGACCCTTTGTCGACAGTTCATCCAGCGCACAGGCCAACTCTGGTCCCAGGCTCAGCGCCTCCGCGCAGAGCTCCGGTACCTCAACTTCCACCACCCGCTCTCATACACCTACGACCCGGCAACAGTGTCCCTGACTGCCAGCGCAGCGATGATGGTGCCCAAGGCGAAGAGTAAGGTGCTGGTCGGGTTCCAGGTCACGCAGGCTGTGCTGAGTGGTTTCCCGGCGAGCCTGGGTGGGATGGGCGTGGGGGTCACGAAGGTATATGGCTCGGCCGAGTGAGTTTGACTCTTGCTTCCAGCGGTGATGTTGTTGACAGGGCTGATGGGTGCACCGGTCGTGGTCGTAGTGAGCGACTGCTCGAGGAGGTGGCGCAGCGGACTGTAGTGCTATCGACGCCGAACGCATGTCTGGGGACTTTCCTCCAGGTGTGTGTGGAGGTGGAGGCAAAGTATGCGTCCACGCGGTAGGATTGAGCGGCGCCATGTGTGTAGAATTAGAAGGGTGTGGGAGTTTTGTTTTGTTTTGTTGATGTCTAATCGCTATATATTCGAAGGATACCAGTCATCATTTTCGTGAATATGATATCCCGAAGTGCAAAGCAGTCCGCTCCGGGACCAGGATTGTGTCTGTGTGCAGCACATCGCCTTGTCACACTGTCCAGAGGTAGAAGCAAGGATGCCACTGGCGGAAGAACGGACGATCTGGGGGGAGACAGCGGCAGTGCGGTCGATCCGACGCGACAAGCGACGAACGGTGTGGAGGTCCGGGCGGAGCTGAGAGCAGAGTGAATAATCATTCTTCCGTCTCTTCTCTCTTCTCTCCTCTCCACAATACCCTCCCGTTCGCGCCCCCAGCATATCTGCTCCTGGGAAACACCAGAACACCCCATAGAGACCTATAACCTGACCCTGTAACCCGACGCCGGCTAGTGTCCAGCCCCACTATGGAGTTTTCCAATTTCGAGGGCGCATCGCAGGTACGTCGGCACCCTCTTCGCCACCGCTTGCTAGTCCCCTTCCCTCACATGCAAGCAGAAAGCTGATAGATCTACACAGTATGGGGCAGAGGATGACACCACCTCGATGTACTCGTCCATCCCCCCCAGCGTAGTCACAGCCCCGACAATAGACGGCGATGTTGCGAGCCATATGGGCGAGATGAGCTTGAACGGGACGGCGGGGAGCGTAGTGGGTGGGTACGGCGGGCACGGGCATATGCATGGGGGCCAGTACGGGGAGGACGAGTGGGAGGAGGGTAGAGGGGAGTTTGGCTCGGGGGTGGAGCATGCTTGCAGGTGAGTTGCGGTGGAATGATGCGGGACATGCCGGGAGGAGTGCTGAACAAAGGTGGACAGTTACTGTGGAATACATAACCCTCAATCAGTCGTCAAGGTGTGTCATCTCTGCTCATTCGAGTCGATATCCCATGACTATCAAGCTGACCAATGGCGTTTTCCAGTGTCTCATCTGCAACAAGTGGTTCTGTAACTCCCGAGGGAACACATCGGCGTCGCATATTGTCAATCACTTGGTGAAGGCGAAGCACAAGGAGGTAGTGCTTCACAAGGAGAGTGCACTTGGAGACACGATTCCAGAGTGTACGTCTTGTTTCCGGTTTTGTCGTGGCACCATAAAGATTGACCTGTATATTCATGACAAGGGCTGGGCTGATGCTATGGCGATAGGCTACAACTGTGGCAGCAAGAATGTCTTCATGCTCGGGTTCATCCCTGCAAAAAGCGACACTGTCGTGGTGCTTCTCTGCCGGTGAGTATCAACGCGCATGTTTCCTGCATGGCTAGAGGCTGACGACATATTCGCGCATCCAGTCAACCATGTGCCGCCCTGACCAGCTCAAGAGACATCAACTGGGACACCTCGCAGTGGTCCGCCATCATCGACGACCGATCCTTCCTCTCCTGGCTGGTCAAAGTCCCCTCAGAGGCGGAGCAGCTTCGTGCGAGGCAGATCTCCCTGGCGCAGATTTCAAAGCTGGAAGAGCTGTGGAGGGAAAATCCGGATGCGAATCTGGAGGACGCTGAGGCGCAGAGCGGAGAGGAAGAGATGCAGCCTATCCTCCTGAAGTGAGTCCCGCCCGTCCGTTCATATACAAAGCTGACTAGTCAACCCAAACCACCACAGATACGAGGATGCCTACCAGTATCAAAACATCTTCGGCCCTCTCGTCAAGATCGAAGCCGACTACGACAAGCGCATGAAAGAGTCTCAATCTGAAAACGACATCACCGTTCGCTGGGACATGGGTCTAAACCAGCGCCGCCTCGCATGGTTCTCCATGCCCAAGCTGGAGAGCGGCGAGGTCAGGCTCGCGGTCGGTGACGAGCTGCGGCTGAAGTTTGTTGGGACCAGCGGGATGGGAGTAAAGGGAATGCACGCTTTCAATAAATCGGGCTGGGGAGGAGGCGGGGAGGTCAGCTGGGAGGGGATAGGTGGGGTGGTGAAGATACCCAACAGTGAGTGCATGGCATGCGCTAGGGAGATCACAATCTCAACTCGCTGACGAAACACATGAAGACGTCTCGGATGAGATTTGCCTGGAGCTGCGCAGGAACGACGGTGTGCCTACCGACTGCACGCATGGCTTCTCAGCAGACTTTGTCTGGAAAGCGACGAGCTTTGACCGCATGCAGGCGGCAATGAAGACGTTTGCTATCGACGAAAAGAGCGTTAGCGGGTACATTGTGAGTAAGATCGTGGTCAGGACGCCCTCTGGATTTCTCTGACGACAACGCAGTACCACAAACTGCTGGGCCACGAGCTGGAACCCCAGGTCCTCCGTACCCAGATGCCGAAACGCTTTTCCGCCCCAAACCTCCCGGAGCTCAACCACTCCCAAATGGCGGCCGTCAAGGCCGTACTCCAGAAGCCCCTCTCCCTCATCCAAGGACCGCCTGGTACGGGCAAAACCGTCACCTCGGCCTCCATCGTCTACCACCTCGCCAAGATGAACCCCGGCCAGGTCCTCGTCTGCGCACCGTCCAACGTGGCCGTCGACCACCTGTGCGAGAAGATACACATGACAGGTCTGAAGGTCGTGCGCCTTGCTGCCAAATCACGCGAAGCGCTCGATTCGAACGTCGCGTTCCTCTCGTTGCACAACCAGGTCGCCAATGCGGACACGCACCACGAGCTCCAGAAGCTTATCCAGCTGAGGAACGACCAGGGAGAACTGAGCCAGAGTGATGAGAGGAAGTACAAGACACTGGTGCGGGCCTGTGAAAAGGACCTCTTGAATGCTGCGGACGTCATTTGTTGCACGTGTGTGGGCGCTGGGGACCCGAGATTGTCAAAGTTCAAGTTTAGGACGGTGTTGATCGATGAGGCGACGCAGTCTGCCGAGCCAGGTGAGTCAGCTCTCATGGTTTCCAGCGCGCCTAAACTGATAGCCGTCCTCCAGAGTGCCTGATCCCCCTCGTTATGGGGTGTAAGCAAGCCGTGCTTGTTGGCGATCACCAGCAACTCGGTCCCGTCATCATGAACAAGAAGGCAGCCCGTGCTGGCCTCTCGCAGTCCCTCTTCGAGCGCCTCGTCATCCTAGGCAACCACCCCATCCGGCTGCAGGTGCAGTACCGGATGCACCCCTGCCTCTCCGAGTTCTCGTCCAACCTGTTCTACGAGGGCACCCTCCAGAACGGTGTGACCGCTCCTGAGCGGTTACGCAAGAACGTCGACTTCCCGTGGCCCGTGGCCGACACGCCCATGTTCTTCCACCAGAACCTGGGCACGGAGGAGATATCGTCTAGCGGCACGTCGTTCTTGAACAGGACGGAGGCGAGCAACGTCGAGAAGATGGTGACCAAGTTCTTTAAGTCGGGTGTGGTTCCCAGCCAAATTGGCGTGATCACACCATATGAGGGGCAGCGATCGTACATCTCGTCGTACATGCAGCTGCACGGTGCGCTCAAGAAGGAGCTGTACAAGGAGGTAGAAGTGGCGAGCGTGGATGCGTTCCAGGGGCGGGAGAAGGACTATATCATTCTGAGTTGTGTGAGGAGTAACGAGCACCAGGGGATTGGTTTCTTGAATGACCCGAGGAGGTTGAACGTGGCGTTGACGCGTGCAAAGTATGGGGTGGTGATATTGGGGAACCCGAAGGTGCTTAGCAAGGTGAGTGTCCATCCCGTTCATTTAAGTTGTTTTTTGAACTGACAAAAGCCCCAACAGCACCCCCTCTGGCTCTACCTCCTCACCCACTACAAGGAGAAGTCGTGCTTCGTGGAAGGCCCCCTCAGCAACCTCCAGCCGAGTTTGGTCCAGTTCAGCAGGCCAAAAAAGTCGTTGGCGGCAGCTATGGACCCATTCAAGAGGCGAGAGCACTCGGCTTCTGAGTACCTCGACAAAAGTGAGTTGGGCGCAGCTGGGTCCTTGCTAGCCCAGTACACTGAAATTGTTTATATAGATATCGGCCGCGTGCCCGCCCCAGCCCCCTCGGCCGCCGCCGGCCGTTTCGACCCCTCCTACTACCGCACCCACAACTCAATATCCTTCGTCCCTCCTGACGCCCAATCCGTCGTATCCCAGGCAATGACCAACTCTGCCTTCCCCCTCTTCCCCGGCGCGGGCAAGGGCAAGTCCTACACTGGCTACGCCTCGTCCGTGATCTCACAGCAGCCGACGGACAGCGGCCACGGGAACGGGGACGGGCTTGTGCCGCCTCAGCCTAAGACTGGATTCTCGCAGTTTGACAGGATGAGCGGTGGGAGCGGCGGGATGGGTGGGCTTGGTGGGATCGGAGGGATCGGTGGGATCGGCGCAGGAGTGGGTGGGCTCGGCACGGGGAAGGGCAGGAGGATGTCGATTGGGAGCGAGGCGGCAAGCGCCTCGATGTACGCGTATGGGTACAAGGCGGGGGAAGACGATGTGCAAAGCATCGCGCCGAGCCAGGCCGGTATGACGGAGTTTTGAGGGGTGCGGTTCTGGATGACGCTCTCCAGGAGAAAGACGGACCAGAGGAGAAGGGTCTCGGGGGGTCGGACGGAGGTTGGTCGGAGGAGGCGAGACCCCAGAGCGGTGCGTCATATAGCGGACTGCGTCCATATTGAAGTGGCAGAGGTAGAGCGGAAGGCTCAGCGCCTCGTGACCATAGCTATATAGCACAGCGCAGGGTAGTCAGCCGTGAGATGTGGGTCTGCTGATTGGTGAGAAATCAGTACTAAGTCAATTGCATTCGCATGCAGAAATTGTGCCAGGATGAGATAGATGCTGAATAGCCGATCGCCTGATAGCCACAGCACCTGCCACAATACCCCGACTGATGTGAATCCCGAGCGTATGTATCTTTTTGTTGATCTAAGGTACAGATCATCCCCAACCGCTCCCACTTGCGTCCCGTGCCCTTCAGGACCTCGACCGTGACGACTCCCCCCTCTCCGCTCTGATTCCCTCTCCCACCCAAAAGTCATCATCAACCCACCCGCACTCGACCCCATCTTAGTCCCTCCACTTCAGGTACTCAGCCATGATCAGCTAGGGGAGGCCGCTCGTGTTGTCAGTTATCTGCCCCGTTGATTCCACACTGCCACGCTGCCGATCATGGTAGGAGGGCAAAGAGGAACTCACCTCGTTGAAAACGAGAGTGCAGATCGTGTGCGGCGTAATCCTCAGGAAGTGCGCCGTGGTGCCTGTTCACCCATCACCCATCGCCCACTTCGTATCAGCCTCTATCCTGAGACCAACCTCCCTTGGGAACCCCAACGCCCCAACGCGAAAGACAAGACTCACCCTTGTACCACCCCGCGAACCCCTCTGCCTTGAACGTTTTCCAGAGACAGTCGATCGGGTTGGTGTACAGCGCGCCGCGCACTTTACCCGTGATAGGGTCCTTGACCGTATTTTGGTTATACATCCTTGTGAGAGCCTGTCCATGGAGCTGTCCGTTAGCAGTGGGGTGGGTTTGAAGAGACGGTTGGGGGGAGGATGGGATCAGAGGACGTACAGTGTCTGGTGGCTGCATAGCGATGCACACGCACACACCCGAGACAGAGCTCGCAAGGAGGAAAGTCCAGAAACTGTTGGGGGACATACCCCCCGCTTCTATGAGGTACTGCTTGCTGAGGTTGTACGACGGAAGCTGAACGGAGGAGCCCTACGCGTATACCATGGCGTTACACCGTCTTGTCAGCTGTTGCGCTAGAAAGATCGAGTCAAGCACCAGAGGTGGCAGGCAGATGGTACGTACCATGGCGGTACGCAAGATAGCGGTGCTAACGCCTCGCCAGAGACCGAGTACGCCATCAGACTTGAGGATCGTCCGGAGGGCATCAAATGAGTTGCGGTAGTAGTGCTGGGCGCCAACGGGGAGGAAGGGGGAGTACGCCTGCATGCGCGCCTTGACGAGGAAGAGCGGGGAGCCAAGCGCCGCTGCGAGTGACAACGGGGTCAGTCTTATGAGACGGCCTTGATGGTCATGTCACGCAGTACGAGGAATGCGCACCTCCGATACAACCAGTGACAGCACCAGCGGTGACGGCGGTGACAGCGACACCCTCATTGGGATCCCGCCCGATCGCCTTGTTGAGGTTTCTTCGCACAGGCTCGTAGAAGCCTAATCGCGAACCGTTGAGCAGAATCTACATGCGCACCCTCCGGTTAGCACCTGTCCATTGAGACTCGTATAGGAATCCCCAGCTCACCTGATAGCCATACTGTGTCCTCGTGCATCAGCTTATCCTGACCGGGAATTACAATCTGAAAAAGGACAGGCGAGAAACTCACAGCAGGCATGAGACCTCTCTGCAACCCACGGATCCCCTCGTTCTTCCACGTTTTCCGGAAAACGTCGAGTACGTTGCGGTACACCCTTGGTGCTGTGGGGTCGTGTTTCTGGAGCTCGCCCTGGAGCTGAAGGCGGGTCTTCATCGTCTCAGGAATGTTGGCTGGCGAAGAGTCGCAAAGAGGGAATGGGCAGGAGGGCTGTTAGCTCGGGGCTTCGCAGACGAAGAATGACACGAGCTTACAGATGGTGACAGCGCCCATGCCTGCTAAGCCACCGCACGCAAAGCTCTCGAGCAAGTTGAGCGGGGGCTTGACGGCCGCAGGGGGGGTGGGGACAGCCACGGGGCCCGCCTTGGTAGGCGTGGGGAGCGCAGCGGAGGGAGACGCCATCGTAATGATTGGCTGGATTGGCGGTGCGGATGAAGCAAGTATCAACGATGTCGACTGTAAGGGAACGGTTTTTTATGCGCGATCGGTGGAGTCGGCTAACTCCGTTAGAGGGGTTCTGGCGTTTGGTAGCTGGAACGGGTCTCTGGGGATGAGGCAGAGTAGGACGGGGGGCGGGGGATGGTGTTCGCTGCGGGCGGAGGCTCCGGTGCTGCCTCCGCTACTGTCCAGCCACCATCGAGTGCGTCCCCCACGGCCTGACTGGCCTCGGAGCTCGGACTCGGCCTCCGAGGCCCGAAATAAACGCCGCGGTTACTAGAGTAGGTAACGGTATTAACGTGATTAGGTATAACCCATTTTTAATTACCCTCCACTCCACTCCTTGCTTCCTTCATCTCCACTGTCGGGACTTTACATCTTCATCCATCCTGCATCTCTAGCATCACACCCACTCGGCCCCAGCTATGTCGTCCCGCCGCCCAGCAGACGACCCTGCGGCAGGTCAGCCCGACCCCAAGCGTACGAAAACTGCCGCACCCCCTCTGGACATCGCCGCCATCCGCGCCCAGCTCGCCGCCAAAAAGGCCCAACTTGAAGCCCAATCGCGCGGTACCGCCTCCCCCGCCCCTCCCTCCCTCTCTGCCTCCCCTGCTACCCCTTACCATGCGCCCACCCCCGCGCCCGCTGCACCAGGGCCTGTAGCTCTTCCTCCGAAACTTCCGATGAGTGCTACCATCCAGGAGAAGCTCGCCGCCGCCAAAGCCCGTATTGAGGCCCTCAACGCCCGACAGGCAAACCCCTACCTCTCCGGCGGCGCAGCCGGCGGCATTCCCAACTCCACTCCTGCACCCACTCAGTCTCATGCACCCACCCCCGCGTCCGGCTCGGCCTCTCCCGCCCCGCAGGGCGTTAGCGGTGTTGCGCTCCACCCGTTGTTGATGAGCGAGGCGCAGCAGGCGGCGCAAGCCCAGGAGAAGGAGAAGAACGAGAAGCGCGCAATGCGCGACCGCTATAAGACTATGGCGCCCAAATTCACTTCGGTGAAAGCCAACGCGAGCATCGCGGCTCCCAGCGGACGGGGGGCCCCCGCTGCTGCCCCCATCCTGAACCCGTACGCGACAGGCTCGGCGGTAGGTGGAGCAAGCCCCGCGCCGGACGAGGAGAGGATCGTGACGAGGCGGTCGAAGAAGTTGCACTTCAGCAATCCGGGGAAGTATGTGGAGCAAGGGGAGCAGCTACGAAATGAGCAAAAGATGGAAGCGCTGAGGCAGAGGATCGCGGAGGCGAGTCGGAAGGCGGGGTTGGACAGCGAGTTTGATACGCTCGAGAGGAATCTCAAGGTGCGTGTTCAGTCCCTCAAGCGTCCATTGCCCATTTGTACATGTACTGACTTCCACACCTCATTGCCCCTCACAGAAACAACCGCCGCCCGAGGTCGAGTGGTGGGACGAGGTCATCCTCCCCAAGGGAGTCACCTACGCCGACGATCTCGACGCCGCCCTGACCGAGACCATCAACTCGGCCGAGTCCCCCATCACGCGGTACATACAGCACCCCATCCCCATCCCTGCCCCTCAGGACCGCAAGCAGCCTGAGCGCGGTCTCATGCTCACCAAAAAAGAGGCCAAAAAGATGCGTCGCCAGCGTCGCCAGGCTGAGCTCGAGGACAAGCGCGACCGCCAAAAGATGGGCTTGCTCCCGCCCGACCCGCCAAAGGTCCGCCTCGCGAACCTGATGAAGGTTCTGACGTCGGACGCGGTGCAAGATCCGACCAAGGTGGAGGCCAAGGTCAGGAAGGAGGTGGCTATGCGCGCGTACAAGCACGAGAAGGACAATAATGACCGCAAGTTGACGGCGGAGGAGAGGAAGGAGAAAGAGTACCAGCAGATGTTGGCGAGGGAGCAGCGCGGGATACACGCCGCGGTCTACAAGTTTGTCTTTGTTCCATCACCCTACCCTTGCATAATTTCTCTGTCGCTATAGTAGCTGACAGCCACTCCTCGCAGGATCAAATACCTTACCAACGGCCGCCACAAATTCAAAGTCCGCGAGACCGCCAAGTCCGACCTCCTCTCTGGGCTTTGCATATTCCACCCGTCGTTCGCGCTCGTCGTCGTTGAGGGTACGGACAAGGGAATGAAGCACTACAAGAAGCTCATGCTTTCGCGTATCGACTGGACGGAGCAGGCGCGCCCTCTCGGCGACGAAGGGGATGCGGATGGATCGGGATCGGGCTCGGGAAGTGACGGTGAGGGCGGGAGTGGAGAGAAGGCGAAAGTGCAGGATGGGGAGCAGGACTTGGCAGATAATAAATGCGAGTGTATTTGGGAGGGGGAGGTGCCGGACAGGGCATTCAGGATGTTCAAGGCGAGGCATGTGGAGTCGGATATGCGGGCGAGGGAGTGGTTGACGCCGAGGTTTGAGGGGATGTGGGATCTCGCAAAGAGGTACAAATGGGAAGGGGAGGATTTGTGAGGTGTAGTATAGACAAGGAGGTTACGTTGATGCAGTGTACTTCGGAGTTCCCTTGGCGTACGCGTGAACAGGCGGAAGGGCCCAATAGACAGAGCAAGCGCAGTTTCGTGTAGACGTGAGGTGATCAGGGCCTCCCCGTATGATATAACATGTGACTCGTGCCGTCGTTGGCAGCCTGTGTAGATACTACACTTAAGGGTTATAGACAGTAGTACTATAAAGCGTGCGTGAGTCAGTGACAATGAATTTAAAAATGCGTTGCGTGTGGCTGTGAGCGTGGGTACCAAAACTGCTGTGCTATACTCCTTGTCTTGTCAGTCCATGAACAAACCTTGTCAAACACCTTTCTCCTCCACCACATCCCATCATTCCCATCTTTCGCTTCCCGCCTCTCCGGAGCTTGACGCAACGTGGCCTTGGTTGGCAGTATACTTGCGACCACCTGGTGCCGACGCCTGCCCCAAAGATGCCAGCGAGCTCTTGCTATCCGACGAACTCATAACTTTTGGGGAGACGTAACGGCGACCCCGTATCGGACGCGCCATCGGTCAAGCACGGCAAGGAGGCGCTCCCCGCGTTGTGCAGGTTGGGGGCGGAGATGTCGATGTGAAATGTGTCGCCGGGGCTCGGGTTTGAGGTGTCGGGGTTTGAGGTATGCGAGGTGGGTGGGCACGCATCGCGCGAGGTGAGAGGAATACGGGATGTGAGAGGGGTGGGGACGGTGTTGGGTCCGAAGGTTTGCCGGTGGTGGTGCTGGGACGGGGTTCGCGCGGAGACAGTGGCGACAGCGTAGTTGTTGAGCGAGGTGAAGATGGCACTTGGCGTTACAAAGCTGGTGTCAGCGTCCAATGACGGGGTGACCGACGTTCGCCTGTCATTGAAGATGGGGGAATCGAGAGGGCTGTCCCCGTCGTCGTGGATAGAAAACTCCTCCCTGTTCTCGATAGTAACTTCTACTTCCTCCGGCTCTCCGATACCTTCATCCAAGGAGCCCGGCGAATCGTCTTGGGCCTCCTGCAGCGTGTCGGGCTGTTGAGTAGAGACCAGGGGTGAGGTCTCAGACGAGGGGCAGGTGGGGTGATTGCCGCGTTTTGAAGGTGACGATTGATGCTGGAGTTCGGTGGACTGAGAGTTGGGGAGACCGAGTGTGCGCTGCGAGGCCTCGTGGTTTCGAGGGCA
The DNA here is from genome assembly GCA_024271845.1 of Cryptococcus sp. VH57_BW. NCBI lineage: Eukaryota > Fungi > Basidiomycota > Tremellomycetes > Tremellales > Cryptococcaceae > Cryptococcus > Cryptococcus sp. VH57_BW. The sequence goes on from JANBXI010000047.1 coordinate 54,450, forward strand.
AATTAACATCGTGTCACTACCTTACCTGCTTGACTGGCTCACTAGTTGATTCTTTCTGGGGCTCTCGCGGCTCAATGGCGACTGAGGTCCCGGTTCGAGTGCCATCTGCTACACCCCCCTTTCACACATGAGCCTCTCCCTTCTACTGCCCACAAGCTTGTCCATAGCCAAACCAGCACCCACCCTTGTGGGACTCGCAGTCCCACCACTCCCATCAGCTACAGAGGGCCCCAGCCCCACAGGTGACCCATTACTGTGGTCAATCACGCACGGGCGACTGCCGTCGTTGAGCTTCAGATCCGGGACGATCGGTCGATTGGCGTCAGTGGTCCTGCCGCTCGGACTTGGACCGTAGTTGGGAGCAAGATTGGCGTCAGTGGTCCTGCCGCTCCGACTTGGACCGTAGTTGGGAGCAGGACGGGCCAGGCCGTTTCGAGTCACGGGGGCGTGGAGAGCAGCGGCCCTGTTGCGCGCCTGGAATCACACTCAGACAGTCAGCTAGCTATCAACACCATATCGCATAGAGGTAAAAGGCGGAACAGAACGCACCATAATCCTGTTGTGTTTGAACCGCAACATCGACTGCCACAGCCCGACGGTCACGACAATGGCGAAGACGATGCCAAAAACGACGGGGAAGATGATCTTGAGCGGTGCTACGCTAGTGGCATGCTTGGTGGGCTTTGGCTCTGGGGGTGTTTGATTGCGCGGACCAAAGTTGTCTGGAGGAGGAACAGGGACGGGCATTTTACGGGAGAGAGTTTGAGTTCAGGGGAAAGATAAGGTCAAGGGCTACCGTGGAGGTTCGGGCCGGGGACTGATTGCTGTCGACTGTCCGTAGGTTGCCGTCCAGAGCCCTGTGAGATGCGTTAGCCATCTCTGAACTGCGAAGGACAATACACGATTGTAAGGAGAAGTAAATGAGACAGTCAGGCTTACCAATATGTTGAATTTTGTCTGGCCCTTCATTCAACTGCGTGATGACAATGTGGCAATACGGACTCACCTCTGGCTCGATAGCCTGGGTATGTAGAAGATGAAGCTTCAGCTCCAGTATAACGAGTGCGCGACTCCGGTGGGAGGGAGCGATATTAGATATAGCTATATCCAAGCTGTCTGAGAGTGGAGAGGATGCAAAAGAGCGTGGGTTGTGAGACGGTGCTGCAAGAGAGAGGTGAGGTTGAAGATCGTCGATGAGACGATGATGACGTAATGATGTGAACCGGGACATTAATGTTCTGACTGCCCTCATCTGACGATACTATTTCACGGACAACACCCAGTGAGGCGTCTATAGTAACAGCAGGTATCCCAAACAGTAGCATTAATATCTTAAAACGAACCTGCCAAAGCACTACACTATTACCACGAGAAGCTCTCCTCAAAGTATTCGAGCGTACTCGTACCAACCTTCCCCTCCCCAGTTCCATACGCGTCCACCACCGCTGCGCGCATGTCATCCATCATACTGCCCGGCCCACACGCCAGAACGGCGAGCGTCTCGGCACCCACAAGCTTAACGAGCCCCGCCTGGAGCACACTCGCCATTGCCGGTCTCCCGGTCTTAAAGGTATCGCCTCCGGACGACTTTGAGGAGCCACCGTTCTCGGAAGAGCCATCGCCAGCCGTCTTCTCGGCAGAGGGGGCTGAGTAGCCGAGAGCGCCCGTCTGGGAGGACGCATCGTCGGTGAGAGGCGTAATGGTGCCGGAAGCGGCTGTCACGTGGATTATGAGGTTGACGTGCAAGTTTTGCAGGTGCTGCACCCCCGCGAGTTCGTTCGCGAGCACGTCGGCCGCATACTCCGAGCTCTTCACCATCCAGACCAACGTCACCTCCTTCGCCACGCACTTGCCCTGAGACGCCTGCTGACGCAGTAGGTGAATGTAGGGCAGTGCTGCGGTGATACCACTCCCGCCAACTACGAACAGGACACGGTCGAACCGCTCCACAGGGCAGGTATGTCCGTACGGACCCTCCACCAGCACGCGAAGGGGCGCTCCCGCGTTCAAGTCTGTGAGCTTGTCGAGCTTCCTCCGCAGACGCCGTGTGGCGCCCGCCTTGGTGCCGATAAGGAAGTGGAGATCAGTGCAGTTCTCCTTGATGTCCCAGCTGGCGACAGTGAAGGGGTGGTTCTCCCAGGGGGTGAGGGAGGCAGGGGTGTAGAGGAAGTAGTGGACGCCGGGGCTGGGAACGTGGCGGTGGGAAGTGGTGACAGTGAGGCGGACCAGGCCGGTGGGGCCGCCGGTGGCGTGCATGATGGCGTTGTTTCCGCTGACCGCCTTCCAAGAGAGGACCTGGAGACGGACGATGCGGATAAAGCGATCGAGAGCCTATGTGTGGCATCAGTCCCCTGTCTATCACCCACACCGCCGTCGAGTGGGCCGTGTACTCACCCAAACAGCGACACAGGCCCACAGGTACGGGTCGTACTGCCCGTCATACACGGTGACGTGGTAAAACAGGAGCGTGATAGTGGCGACGGCGAGGACGATGTGCGAAATGAGGAAGAACTCGTACCACCTTTCGCGGATGGGCTTGATGGAGAAGGGGAGGAGCAAGCTCATGGTGACGGTAGCCTGTGGCCGTCGAGGTGAGAGAGTTTCAAGACAGGGTGGTTCTAGCGTCATGCCGACTCACGAAGACACCAGTAGCCCAGTACATCTCCGCGAACATGGAGTAGTAAGTGTCATATTCGATTACCGTCCACATTCTGTGTGGCAGCTATCAGTCCACCGTTCATGTGCACACAAATGTTACTGCACTTACATGGAATGCACGATCGCCTGGAGAACTGTGACCCTAGCCACCCAACGGTGGAAGACGTTCATGGACGCTACACGGCCGAGTCCGTCAGCCTCATACTCGGGGTTGGTAGCTGGACCGACAGAGATTATGAAGGTTCTCACCGAATGACCACCCTGTGATCCACAGGATCACATCGTTCCTCCCAGCAAGCAACATCAAGATGGGTAAGTTATAGAAGCTCATGATAGCGGTGCGGTCGGCGATGTATCGTTCGACCTGGCCTGGAATGTTGTTGGGATAGCTTTGATGGGACGATACTCTGTCAGCGGGGGCTCGTCGCGGGTGGAAAAGAGAGATGAAGAGAGAGAGGGGCCTGATAGGAATGGAATTCACTAAAGCATATCGTCGAATGCATCGTATGCAACGCAGCTGAAGATGACGTTGATGGCGACGTAGGCGAATACCTGTTGTGTGCGCTTGTCAGGTCATAATAGTCTGCACACCATGCACATGGAAGAGACTCGACGTACCACCAAACCCTCCAGCCTCGTGGGCAGACTATACCAAGCGTACGCATCCACATGCTTCCTCTTCACCAGCGCGGGCATGCCCAGGTACTTCTGGTACTTCGCACTCAACCTCGATACCCACCCTTGTGCGGGTGCCATCTCGGCGCGGTCGACAGAGCGGCCGGCGTTAACGACAAGGCGGGTGAGGTAGGCAGAGTAGATGCGGTTGAAGAGGCCGATGAGGATGGCTACGCCAAGGAGGATGTATTGGGACCAGCCGAAGGCGTGGTGCTGTGCAGGGCGTCAGAGCAATCAAGGGAGCTGTGTGGACGGGCAGAACTCACAAACATAGTCGCACGAGCCCAGACAGACTGCGATAGATAATCAGCGGCTCATCTCACTAGAGACTGTCAGAGAGCTTACCCTGGTCCTCCAAGACATGTCGAACGAGTACTGATCCAAAAGGACGGTCTCATTCACTTTGACCTTCTTCGAGTGGGTAAAGATATTGATCTGGGTCATATTTGACCGATCGGGAGTCCTCTTCGTAACATTCGCCCTGTCCTCCAGGATGGCCCCCTTCCCGTACTCCACGCAGAACGATGAGAACAGATCCCACCCCTTCACCTGCTGTTCCTCGGTGCAGTACTGCTCCATGTTGGCGACGACGGAGGTCTTGAACCACTCCGAGGCGCACTTGGCGGAATAGCCAGTGCCCTTCATGTCGCCGAAAGTGATCTTACCAACGCCAACGAGGTTAGACGCCATACACTCGATGGGGCTGAGCTTGACTTCGACGGTGAGGCCCGTGGCGTGGGCCGGCGTGGGCGCCAGGAAGGCGGCGAGAAAGAGGAGGGGAGCGCCGAAGCGCGCGAGCGAGGGGCGCATGGCGCCGAGTGATTAACTGGCGTCGGGGGGTGCGTAGAGAGAGGTGCAGAGAGGCTTGGAGAGACATGGCAGAAGCTTCTCCATGGGGTGCGGTTATATCTGAATTCTCGTTCGCCCAGGTCAACGACCAGCCTGCTCACGATTCGGCCGACCTCCTCCTATACGTCGATCGTGAGGACTCTTGAAAGAGCTGCGCTTTGGCTTCTCCCACGTTGCGGCAGCGAATTGCGGCAGCGAACATTACCATTGACACGGCGGGCTCGACGAACCTCGACCTGTCGGGCGAAGACCCTGGTGGCCCTGCCCGTCGTCTTACGCTTCGCCCCCCTCTGATTTGCTTCCTGCTCGCCATCGGCCGTTGGTCCTCCGGGCATTCTGCATCACCCTCTTCGGGCTCACCATACCAGCCTAGTGAGTCTTGACATTGATGATTGTTCCTAAAAAAGTTGGCAAAGATCCTGTACGGACTGACCTGAAACCGCGCAGCAGGCCCCGCCCCCGCCCGGGATGGCTTGCGCCGCCCCGCCGGACGACGACCTGCCAAGCCAATCGCTAGTCTATGAATACTATGTCGGCATGTGCTGTCCGGCATCAATCTCGGCATGCATACAGGGCCGCAGCATGATACCCACTATCGGCTTTAGGATACGCGGCGCATATGGTCTCTTTTCCTGAAAGCCCTCAGGAGGATCGAGAGTCAGTGCGAGCCAGTGCGAGCCTTTGCGAGCATGCCCAAGCGGGGCCCTGGGCCAGCGCATTCGAATATGTACAAGGCGAGCTCGTGCGTAACTGGAGCCTCATAGGAGGGAGCACACACGGGGAGGATGTTTGATGCATGGCGGATATCTCGGGGTCTTGCGCCATTTCTACGATATCCAATGGTTAAGGACGCATCTTATCGGCCGAATGGGGCGGCTACATGTGCCTCAAGTGGAGGAGAGGAGCGCGTGGGTGTCTATTAGCGACTGCGGGGCCGCCGGCCGGAGGGGGGTAGAGGGGGGAGGGGGTGGGGGGGGCGCCAGGGGCCGGTCTCACTGTTCAGGGGGAGTGCAATCAGATAGGCAGGATAGGCCGAAGATATAGACGCCGTCAGTCTCGCGTCGGGGCCGCATTCCAGCGTTGGAGGTGCATTCCACGCGATCAAGAGGGCGGATGTCGAAGCAGAATTAAGGGAAGGGCAAGGGTGGTCCTGTTTAGACTCGGATGCGCTCGGTAAGAGGATGAAGGCACCGCCGATACGTACAAAAATTGGGACCCCCGCATGCACGAGGGAGAAGTGGTGGAGGGTCGGGTATGCTCGGGGCGAAGGGCGAGTGGCAGTGCCGTCGATCGACCTCCACAGGACGGACAACCTCCGCGGCTCCACGGACAATGTAAGGCCGCAAAGGCCTGGCCTGTAGAAGAAGAGGAGGGCCTGATATGTTGGACGAGGAGACGCAGCGAAGGCGGTACTACGTGGCCTCTACTGAGTGACGGGGCACCGGTATTCGTACGAAAGTGCGCATCCGGGGAAGACGGAAGTGATACATGCTATCGTATACACGTCCAAAAAGCACCGTACAACCAAAACAACAAGAGAGAGAGAAAAGAAGATGTGCGTTGCGTGTATTTGTACGACCCCCTGGTCCTCCCTCCCTCCGCCCGTCCTGCGCAGCAGTGCCTTTGGGCGCGAGCTTGTCGTTTATGTACAGCTGCTTTCCTTTTCTCCTTTTCTCCTAGTCTGGAATCTGCATATCGCAGGGCGACGCCGACCACCTGCCGGTCACCCTGGGACCCCCGCACTCGATTAAGATCACTTCTAACCCCGCCCTCCCCCACTCCCCCCCCCCTCGCCCCCGACTCTCGCCTCTCTCATCGTACTATGCCACCGCCCTACCGCCTCTCGGCAGCCGACGGCCCCATGATACTAGCGACCATATCCCTATTCCACCTCCCCGGATCATTCTGCACTTTCCCGCCTTCCTTTTTCCCCTCCTTCCCCTCCTTCGCATCCTTGTCCTTGTCTTTCTTATGGTGCCGCCCCGCAAGGGACATATTCCGCCCGAAAGAAGTGAGCTTGCTCTTTGTCTGCGACGCTGGCGGCGGAGCGGGCGGGAGGGTTGTAGAGGGGATAGGCGGGGGGGCCGGGTGGGAGCGGCCGAGCCCTGCTGGGGCCGGGCCCGTGGCGGTAGGCGAGGGGAATAGCTTCCCCGGGTAGGTCTGGAGAGGTGCCGGCGACGGCGGCGGCGGCCCTGAGGAAAGCGTCGACACCCCGAACTGCGTCGGAGTAGCCTGTTCGCTCCCACTGGACCCATAACTCCCCGTGCCGCTTGCACCACCCGCACCACCCGCTCCACTCGAGCCATTCCCGGTGTGGCTGCCCAGAGGAGCAGGCCGCTCGCGCCTTGGAGGAAGAGCGCGGTCCTCGGGGATGTAGTACCCGTCATATCCCTTGGGGGTGGTCGGCATGGGATCGAGCGTTTTGGAGTGTTGCACCGGGGAGCGTGAGACGCCAGCACCACGGGCTCCGGGTGTGACGGTGGCGGTGTCGTTGGAGGAGGCGAGTGGAGTCCGGTTGGGCCTGGGAGGGGAGATGGACAGCCTTGCCGACGACCTTGCGGGGCGCGGGGGGGGGGCATGCATCGTCGATGGCGTCGTCCGGGTTTGGTTTTGGTTTTGCAGAGGGCCGGGGTTGGCTGTGACAGGGGGTGAACCCGTGTTTGTATTCATACCCTCAAGTCCTTCAAGGGCCCGCCCGCCACCGCCGGCGTCACCGCTGCGTCCGCCGAGGTCGAGATCCATCATCGGCCGCGTGAAATCAACCACATGCCCCTGCCCTGGGGAGCTCGAGACCTTCGCCGCCTCCGCCCCGGGCGGGAGCTGTAACCCCACCCCGGAAGCCGGGCCCGACGCAGCGAGCGAGATATCCAAGCCCGAGCCCGAGCCCGAGAGGCTCATGCTCGTCTTCCTACTTGATTCACGCGGGCTCGCGTTCCCTGCAGCGGCGGCGGCAGCGCCTGGCCCGCCATCCTCGTCCTGTCCGCCGCCCGTGCCGCCCGCACCGAGCTCAGAGATTGCGCGGCTCGAGCGTTGGGCAAGCGAGTCAGAATCGTCCCAGGGTGCAGGGCCCGACGGGGATATCGCCGAGACGACGTCCCACCACCCCCCGCCGCTCTCGCTCCTGGCGCTGATCCCCGAGCGTCCCGCACCTGTGCTGTTGCCTGCCCCGATCCCGCTGAGCCCGCTGAGCCCGCTGACGGCGCTGGCGCTGGAAGGTGCGCCGGATAGAGCAGACAGGCCGGAAGCGGCGCTCGAGCGCCAATCGGTGTCGTCGATCTCGAGGGGGGACTGCGTTTGGAGGGGCAGGAGCGAGGCGCGGAGGTCGGGCAGGTCGGCGGTGAGCGGGGGGAGGCGGTGGGGGAGGTCTTGCTTGCCGGTGCGGTTGGCGGCGGCGGGGGTTGGGTTGGCCAGGCTGGCGGGGGTCGGGCGAGGGGGGGAGGTGATGTACGGCAGAGCGGAAGGGGGGGATGACAGCGGGGGGGGTGGGTCCGCGGCGGTGTGCTTTCCTTGCTTTCCTTGCTTTCCTTGCTTTCCTTGCTTTCCTTGCTTTCCTTGCTTTCCTTGCTGTCCGTTGCCCTTTTGTCCCCACCTGCCGGCTCCCCCTCCCGCCGCCTCATCGGAATCCGACGAACTGTCCGTCTCGCCATCATAAACCGTACTCCCCTGACTCGGCATGCTAACCGACCTCGCATGTCCGCCATACCCCCCTCCCACACCTCCACCCGCACCATCACCCGCACCCCCCGCACCACCTCCCGCACCCCCACCACCCCGGCCAGCCCCATTATACGGGTGCTTCGCGCCCAAGGGACTGGGCACAGCGAGCGATGCCGGGCTGGCAGCTCCTGCTTGGTGGGACGAAGGCGGGGGGAAGGCGTTTGACTTTGCGCGGCGGTGGATCGAGGAGGGTTTATGCGATGGGTGCGATTGGGACGGGGCGCCGGCTGGGGAGGGGGAGGGGATGGGGGTTTGGAGGTTCTCGCGTATGCGGGCGAAGACTTGTTCGTATGACCCGTCTGGAAACTGTGGGCGCACGTCGTCGCGCGTTAGCTCTCTCTCTCTCTCGTTGCGCGATGTGACAGACGGATGATGCATCGTGGACGTGATGAATGGAATGCCCGACGACTCACCCTTTTCTGCACACTCTCAATGACCTCGCCCACCCATTTGACGACCTCGGGCCTCCCGCCGCCCGCGGCCTCGACCTTCTCGCGCTCAAACTCGACAAGCTCCTCGAGCACCTCGTGCGCCCTCGCGGCGTCCAGCCGCGGGTTCACATACAGCGCGGCGGTGGTGGTGCCGACTGTCGGCTCGCGGAAGGGCACGTCGTCCGGATCGGGCGGGGCGGGGAGGATGTCCGCGTAGGGCTCTGTGATCGGGTGCGGGAGCGGGGAGGGCGGGAGGGCGAACGTCCGGCGGAGGAGGAGGAAGGTGGGGAGGAGGACGGGCGCGAGTGCGGAGGCTACGGTGGTGCTCTTGGGCGCGAGGCAGAGCGAGGCCTCGATCTCGCCGAGGTCTTTGCTCAGCTGGGCGCGGCCGGTTTTCGCCCATTTGGATTTGAGCATGTGTTCGCGCTTCTCGCGGGTGAGGTACTCGGAGATGAGCTCCATGGTGTAGTTTGCGAGGATCTGCGGGTCGGGTGGGGGGGGGCCGCCCGCGCCGGAGCCGGGGTAGCTGTGGGCGGGGGCAGGGGCGGGGCCCGCGGGGGAGCCAGCGCCGAAGGCGGAGGTGGGGGTGCCGGGGTTGCCGGGGTTGCCGGGGGTGCCGGGGGTGCCGGGGGTGCCGGGGCCTGCGCGCGGGGGGGTTTGGAGGAAAGGCGGCAAGGGCTGGGAGGGTTGCGCTTGCGGGCTGCCGTCTCTCTCTGCACGGTGGAGGAACGCGCTCGCGGTCGGGCTCGGTGCGGACCTGACTTTGCCTCCGAGGAACCCCCTCTCCCTCTCTGCGGGGGCGGGGCCGGCGCCGGCGCCTGCGGGGCTGGCTGCTGCGCCGGAGGGCGCGTGGGTTTGGAGGAAGGCGGCGCCGGCGGGGGGGCCGCCCGCCTCGACTTCGCGCGCGAGGGCGTGGATGAGTTTTGTGCATTGGGATTTTGAGGGGGCGGGCAGTTGGATCGGGTAGAGGGGTTTGGGGGGGAGGAGGGTGCGTGCTTTGGAGGAGCGGAAGGCGGGGCGGAGCGCGGGGCGACGGGTGAGTGTCTGGTGGGGGGGGGGGGGGTGTCAGCAGTCTCGCGCTATGCCGCTGGGGACCTGACAAGCCGACTCACCATGCTCTCCACATACTCGAGCTCCTTGCCAACCCCCCACCTGCCCTCGCCGGGCACCCTCCTGCGGATGTGCTGCACGAGGGTGCGCTCCGCATCCGCGAGCGCGAGCAACATGAGCTGCTCCGCGAGCTCATGCAGCGAAAAGTATGAGAGCGACATGCGCAGCGAGAGCACGAGGGCGAGGCCGATCTGCTGGTTCTCGTTCAGCTCATTCACGGCGGTCGGACCCAAGCCGAGCGGGGACTTGGGGGACGGGTAGGCGGCCTCGCGAGAGGGCGTCATGGGCGCCCCTGGCGAGTCGCCGCCGCCGTACTCGCCTGCGCCGCCGCCCCGGAGGCCGTCCTCGATCTCGCCCATCTTCTTGCCGATATCCTCAAAGCCGTCTCTGCCGAGGGTGCCCTTGCCTGCGCGGCCGCTCTTCTTCTCCTTGAGCCTGAGCTCGCGCGCGAGCACGTACTCGAGGATGATCTCGCGCGAGTGGGCGATGGAGGGGGGCGGGTGGGAGAGGAGGTGGTGCAGGATGGTTGGGGGCGCGGCGGATCGCGCGAGGGGGAAGGGGCCCATCGGGGGCGTGAGGTCCGAGGGCTGGGGGACGTTGGTGACGTAGCGGGCGCGGTCGAAGGCGTAGCCCAGGTGCGGGGGTGTCTGCCGGTGGGGGGTGGTTAGTCGCGGCCATGCACTCGTGTCTGGATGTGACGACCCGACTCACCCTGTCTTCGAGCTCGGCCAAGCCGACAGAAACGTCAAAGAGCGTGTCGCCCTTGCCCCGTCTATGCAGGATCCACTCCTCGAGCGCGTCTGTCGCGTAGCCGGTGCCGGTCTGCGGGGCGGACAGCAGCGCGAGGAGGTGCGCGGGGATGGTGGCGTGGCCCATCGTGCGGGCTGAGGGGGGGGGTGCGGGAGGGGCGGTGGAGGGGGGCGGGGCGGGCGGGCGGGCGGGGCGGGAGATGGCGCGGGGGGTGGTGATAGAGGGAGATGTGAAAGAGGGGGCGCGGGGCGGAAAGGGCCGTGGCGTGTGGCGTGGGCGGGGAGTGCGTGGCTGGCGGGGCCGGGGGGACACGCGACGGCGGCTGGGGCCGGAGAGTACGTACGTCGCGAGTGAAGCAGCGGCCGGCGTGGCGTGCGGCGTGCGGTGCGAGTCGTGGGCGTCGGCGTCGGCGTCGGCGTGTGAAATGCCGGGTGTGGTGGAGAATGTCGCCGATGCGGGGTGCGGGTGCGGGGGCGGGGGCGGGGGCGGTTTCCTGCGGCGGCGGCGGGCGGGGGGCGGGGCGGCTCAGACGGGGGGGGAGGGGGGCATGGTCCGGCGGGCGGGGGGGAGGGGCTGGGTGTGGGTGCGTTGCGGGGCACAGCGTGTGCGTTTGTATGTGGAAAAGAAGAATGAAAGAAGAATGGCAGGGGGAAGAAGGGGGAAGAGCAGGAGGGAGACGCGCGTGAGCGAAAAGCGAGGGAGGCCGCAGTTGCAGGGCCGTGCGGTGCTAGTGGGCCAGGGGCTCTGCGGGGGGAGGGGAGGGGGGGGGGAGGGGAGGGCTGGGCTGGGGGAGCAGAGTATGCATGCATGCGATCTTCTCTCCCTCTCTCTCTCTCCCCCCCTCTCTCTCTCCCTCCCCCTCCCCCCGCAGCTCCGACCGACTCGCGACGGAAGCAATTCCCGCGTGTGATTTCCTGGCGGCTCGCAGCCAAACGTTGGATGACAGGCCCCCTCTCTATCACCATCCACATCTATCCCCCCTCCCAGCCCACAGCACACCATGGACCGCTCCCGCCTCCCGCGCCCAGCGTCCAACGCCGCACTCCGCGCCCCGTCCAGGCCCCAGAGCACGGCCAGCGCCGCCGCCAGACGCCCCGCCGTATCGGCCCGTCCCATCGCCACCGTCGGCACGACCACCAAGCACACCACCACCCAACATGCCACCGCCACAACCGCCACAACCGCTGCTGGAACCGTGCAGCCCGCCCTCGGCCTCCTCGACTCCCGACCCGCCCTCGGCCTCGCCCGCCCCGTCCCCCCCAAGCCCGTCCCATCATCCACTCTGACCATCGCTCCCACCTCCCCGACACGCCCGACACGCCCGACACGCCCGACGCGCCAGACGCACGCACAGCTGGTACAGCCTCGCCGGGTTGCATACCGGGTTCTGGGCCCAAAGAGGACCGTATCGAGTGCATCGTCCGGGATGCCGTCCAGGGCGGTTGGCGGGACTGGGGCTGGGGCGGGTGAGGGGGCGAAGCAGGCAGGGGAGAGCGAGATCTCGACGACGCAGTCGCGGCTGGGCGCAAGGGTGAGAAGCCCGGCGAAGACGGAGGGGAAAAGGTCGGAGAGCCCTCAGAAGACTCGCGCAGGTGAGTCGGGCGCGTGGTGCATCGCTCGTGCCACCTAGCTAAGCAAAGTCTCGCAGGCTTGATGGGGAACACCCGCCCTACCCCCACGCCGTGCTCCCCCGCCCCGCCTCCATCTCCCGCCCGTGCGCCCCGCACCCCCTCCACTACTCGGCGCCTCCCCGATGCTCGTCTTCATCCTTCGCGGGGGGAGTGCACCACACCTCCGAATGACAGCGCCCACCCTAACCCCCAAGGCCCAGCACTAGCGCACACACCCCTCCTCCCGCGAATGCCCCGCACCACGTCTCTCTACCCCATGACTATCGCCACAGGCACAGCGGGGGACGAGCAGCTCATGGATACCGAGCTGAGCTTTATCGATGACGATGGGGATTTCGGCGTCGGGGTGGGCGTCGGGGTGGGCGTCGGGGTGGGCGAGAAGGGCGGGCGCGGCGATCTAGAGGAGGAAGAGGATCTGGACTTTTCGCCGTTGGCCTTGGGCCCGGTTAAATCCCGATTCGGATCGACCGCAAGCATCTTCCAGCACACCCCCGGGTCTGGGAACCCCCCGTGCGGGCTGCCCCACGCCCACGCCCACGCCCACGCCTACGGCACTAACCGGCTCGGCACCCCCCGCGCCAGACTCGACTCTGAGCGCGCGCACGCCTCGCACGCTGCCACCCTCTTGCGGCTGCTCGAGGAAGAGCGGCGGCAGGAGAGAGAGCGGGACGCGCGGGAGGCTGCGCGGGACGGGGTGCGCAGGGAGGGGGAGGCGTTGTTGGAGGAGGTGAGGAGGGAGAGGCGGGTTTTGGAGGAGATCATTCGGGAGTTGGGGAGGGAGGAGGGGGAGGGGGAGGTTGCGGGTGGGGGTGGGGGTGGGGATGATTAGGAGGGGGATTAGGGAAGGGGGGGGTATGGGTGTGCGGGGTATGGGGTTGGGGGGGGGGGGGGTAGAACGGTATTGGTAGCTGCATCACAAGTATTCATTCACGAGCATCGCCAATGGATATCACAACCCACGAACGATCTTGCGCAGACACACACCCCGGCTATGAACAGACGATGAGACGATGGGTGGTTGTAGTCGGTGGGATGTATTTGAACTGCAGCTGAGGGGAGAGGGTGGGGATTTCGGTCGCTTAGCTATCTCGGGGGTCATGTCCGGTCGGCCGAGCTATTGCAGATCTTGCAGATCGGAAGGATGCAGTGCGGGAGAGGTGGGTGGGTGGGGGGTATGAACTCGGCTGCCATTGCAATCGACAGGTACATATCGTTCGAGCCCGTCCCACCGTCCCACCGTCCCACCATCCCACACGCCGACATGGACGACTGCAGAACGGTATGAATGTGCCCAGCCGCAAAGTGATCCACAAGGGTGGCCCAGTAGCACATACCCCAGCACACCTCGCGTAGAGGATAGATCCATCGCCGGGTACAAGGCATTCGTACTTGTACATGTTCAGGCTATCGCCCCGGCACACCACACGCACACCCAGCCAACGCGCCTCGCTAATGTGGCCGCGCGCCCCGCCCGCTCCTTCCGCTCCTCCCGCTCTTCCCGACACGCCCCCCCCCCACCCCCCACCCCCCGCAATACGCCCCGCACACCCAAGCACTCACGCCAACAACGCCTGCACAATGTGCCCCACCCGCAGCTGCCTCAAGTCGGTATACGTCTGGCCGCACCCCACAAAGAGGATCGGCTGGCCGGTGACGTACGTCATGGACAGCGCCGCGCCGACCTTATCGTCCTGTACGTACCCCCATCCGAGGTGGTGTCAGCCAGCTATCATCGCCTTGCGTATCTGACCACCCGGGCACGGTCAAGGCGGCACGCGTGTTCACGGAGACTTACGATCGTATCAAACTTTGTCAATACAATCCCATCGATACCCCTCTTCCTCCCGCCGGCGCCCGCGCCCGAAAAGTCGCGGAGCGCCCTGTCAAACTTGCTCAGCTGGTCGACGGCCTCGTTACCCACGAGCGCCTCGCCGACGAATACGATCTTGTCCGGGTTGTTGACCGAGACAAGCTTGGCGAGCGCGCGCATGAGCGGCTCGTTGTCTTGCATTCGGCCGGCGGTGTCGATGAGGACGACGTCGAAGGCGTTCTGTTTGGCTGAGGCACGGGGGGAGGAGGGAGTCAGCTTGGCCGTCTTGACTCCAGTGGCGGTGCCGGGGACCGGGGACGTGACGGGGACGGGGAAAACGGGCTTACCATAGGCGATGGCGTCCTTGGCGATCCCCGCCGCATCCTTCCCATACCCCCTCTCATACAACTCAATCCTCTTCCCCTTCTCCCCACCCCCGACACCCATCTCATCCCCCAGCGCCCCCAGATTCCTCACATGCACCCTCAGCTGCTCCACCGCCCCGCTCCTGAACGTGTCGCACGCAGCGATCAACACCTTCATCCCGTTCTGCAGGAGCCAGAAGCAGACTTTCGACAGGTTGGTCGACTTGCCAACGCCGTTGACGCCGACAAAGGTCAAGGTGTAGGGGTCCGGCGTGGGCGTGCCGTCTGGGGAGGAAGCGGAGGACGAGAGGAGGGACAGGGAGGAGGAGCGTTTGCGCTGGATGTCAAGGAGGATGTCGGTGGATGTTTTCGGGGTCAGGATCCGCGTAAGCGAGGTCGACAGCGCCGACTGCACTTCGCTCTTGACGCCTGCATCCCCCGGACCGTCAGCTCCCACACCCGATACCAGCAGAGCAACTCGTGCGAACCCCCCGCGCCCTGCGCAACTCACTGCTCAGCCCGCCAAGCTTCTTCCCCACCAAAGCCGCCCCAACGCTCTCACACAGCTTTTCCGCAATATCCTTCGCCACATTCTTCCCCATCAGATGCTTCTCCATCTCCACCAACACCGGGGCCAGATCCCCCTGGGTGAGCGTCTTACTCCCCGTCAGCCTCGAGAACACGCTCGCCCACGCCCCGCTCGAGGCCGAGTGGGCCGAGCCCGAGACAGAGGGCGAGACGGTGAGCGCAGACGCCCCGCGGGAGAGGATATCCTCTTCAGAGGGAAGGGCTGTCTTGCTCTGCGCCGCGGCCCGGCGGAAGTCCCAATCCGCGACTTCGTACGCGCCCGAAGCGCTTCTCGTACCCAGCGCGTCGACCGAGACAAGACCCTCGGTGTCGACTTTGGCTGGCGCGACAGAAGGCGATTGGGGATCCCCGGGTGCGGGTGAGGAGTAGTCAAGCGCGGCCATGTCGGCGGCTGTCACGGGGGAATCGCCCCAGCGGCGCATGAGCTTGGCGGTGGCTGCCGAGGGGGGTTTGCGCGAAGGCGAGGGCGAGGGGGAAGGCGAGAAGCTACGATGTAGCGTCGGGCACTTGTTAGCAAGGAGATGGTACTGCCCAGGAATACCCCCGGTGTGCACCCCAACATGCAGCTTACCCATCACGCCCCCCACCCCGCTTCCCCCCCTTTCCGCCCTTTATCTTGTTCTTTAGCGCCTGCACATTCTTCGCAATCTCCTCCGCCGACAGCACCGGCCCGTCTCCTTCCGCCTCGGACCCTTCCGCAGGGGAGCTGGCATCTGATACGGCCGCTGCGTTCAGCTGCGCTTTCCTAGAGAGCGTCGACGCCACAGGCCTAGCCTTGCTGCCGCCTCCCGAGGCCTCGCACCCGCGAAGACACCTGTCAAAGACCTCCTCCCAGCGGTCCTCTGCCATCTTTGCCTTGAGGAGACGGAGCGCAGAGGAGGCGGTGGTGGTGATTGACGAAGTGAGAGAGCCGACGAGGGTGGAGAGGTAGGGCTGGAAGAGGGAGAGGAAGAGCGCTTTGGTGCGAGTGAGCAGGTGGGGGATATAGGTGAGTGGGAGGAGGGCGGGGAAGACAACCTGTCGGGGCGGGCGGGGGTGTCAGTACTCTTGAAGCGATGGCGCACAGCGAGAGGACCAGTAGTTGAAAAATAAAATAAAAAACCATCCACGCACCACAAAAACAAGCCCAAGCGAGTTCTCCCCACACCACCGAACACTATACCCATCCCTCTCATACCCCTCTGCAACCTCCCCCTCCCTCCCCTCCCGTGTAGCACCGACTCTGCCCCCCGCCGTCGAAACCTTCCCTCCAACAGTACCTGCGCCAGCCTTGGACTCGATGAATGTTTCCTTGATGAGGGCGTTGATGGGCGAGGCGGGGGAAGCTGCGAGGGCTTTGAATTGGGGGGTGAAGGAGCGGGACCAGAGGACGAGGCCGCCTGGTGGGGTTGCCGGGTGCAGGATGAGCGGG
The DNA here is from genome assembly GCA_024271845.1 of Cryptococcus sp. VH57_BW. NCBI lineage: Eukaryota > Fungi > Basidiomycota > Tremellomycetes > Tremellales > Cryptococcaceae > Cryptococcus > Cryptococcus sp. VH57_BW. The sequence goes on from JANBXI010000047.1 coordinate 70,445, forward strand.
GGACGGGATGCGGGACGTGGGAACCGCAGGCATGGAGGGGACGTACTCTGGTGTGAAATTGAGATGTGGTCAAGCATGTTGACGGTGGTGTTTGTGGGCTTTTGAATGCAAGTTGTTGACAAGATAGTGCACCATATGCGTGCGATTCGAGGTGGGCAGTCGCCTGCACCCAGAACCATCGGACAGATCACGTGACTGGCCACCGTGTCCTTCGTTTCTTGCTCACACTGCATCTCTACGTACCAAGCCTCTGGCTCTGCCATCCCACGTACAATATCAAAAGACCATAGACACTCGTCCCTATGGTCGCTCTCACCGCCCTCCGCGCAGCCCGTCTCGCGCGGTCCACCCCTCTCGTGCCTCTTGCCCGCCTCTCCCTCACCTCCACGGCGTCCACCTCCACCCCCCTCTTCGTCCACCCCCGTCCCGCCCGGGCATACTCCTCCACCCCTGCACTCCACGCCGTCGTACAAGATGGCACTGCTCCGATTACGCAGACGAACAGGGCTGAGGTGACGCTGCGGAGGTTTTGGAAGACTGTCAATGTTAAGGAGGATGAGAGTGGTGAGTATACGTTTCGCTTACGCTCATGTTCTATCGCCTTTCGTGCTACGGGCTCTACGTGGCATCCCGCTCTGCGTACGCTGACCAAACCACCCTGTCTGAATCCTAACTAAACCCACCACGTATCTACTCATATTACCGGCTCCTCCAACGTCACCACCCATCTTCGAGCCACACAGGTGTTTTTCTAATCACCCTCGACCATCGCGCCCTCAAGACCCCCAGCGGCGCGCGTCTCGCCGTCCCCGCCGAGCGCCGGCTTGTCGCAGCGCTCATAGCGCATGAGTGGGAGAACCAGGAGGAGGTTTTGAAGCAGCATGCTTTGCCAGTTGTGCGTTTCTTCTATCCTTTGAAGCTGTAGAGATATGGCTCGTGGCCCAACCCCCAGCAGACTAACCACCCATGTAATGATACAGACATCCCTGGCATCGCGAGCCATTGACGGGCTCACATTGGGCCCCACGCGGGAGGGTGTGATCGACGCGCTCATGCAGTATGTCGATACTGACACTATCCTGTAAGTTTTCCCTTTCAATTTACAGTTTTACCTGTCCCATCCATTTGTGCTCCCCGACTGTCCTTCACCTCATCGACCTCCGCTAACCCCCCCCCCCCCCCATCGTAGCTTCCCCGCCACCTCTCCCCGCGCCCTCGTCCGCCTTCAACACCAGCACTGGGACCCCCTCCACGAGTGGCTCCAGTCTACATACGGCATCTCTCTCTCCCCCGCAGAGGGGTTCAGCCCCGCGAAGCAGAGTGAGGAGGTCATGGCGGTTTTGAGGGAGGTAGTAGAGGGGATGGATGGGTGGGAGCTTGCTGGTGGGTCTTTGTCCCACTTTTTACTTCTTCTGAAACTTCATCCTTCTCCTGCTGCCGTGGCAGTCGCGATACTGCAGAAGCTGACGTGCAAGGGACGGCGCACAGCATTTGAGCGGGCAGTGTACGCCACCAAGTCATTCGTCATCGCGCTCGCGCTCCTCCGGGGCCGGCTCACGGCACACGAGGCGGCCGAGGCAAGCCATGTGGAGGTTAGGAGTCAGATTGAGCAGTGGGGTGAGGTTGAAGATAGTGAGTCTTCCTAGTGGATATCCCTTGTGCTCCGCCGCTGGAATATCGCTCATCAACCTCCCGTGGCCAACAGCGCACGACGTGGATTATCAGGATATCCGCAGAGCGCTGGGGAGTGTCGCGTGCATGCTTCTCAAGGTTTAGAGGGCATAGATGGGAGCCATGGAGGGTCGGGGCGGGCCGGTGACCCGGTCGTATGACGAATATCGCGTAGGAGGAGGGCACCGGATGCATGTGGATGTGCTGAGGTCAAGCATGTGATACACTTTCATGGGCGATAGTGTAGAAGGATCCAGATGATCAGACACGACACATGCTTGCAAGGGGACAGGGGTCGGAAGTGGAGATATGGTGAAACGACGCGTATAATTGACTGGGGCCAGGTGTGGCCTTGCGGACAGTGAGAGGCACGAGAAGGAGGAAGGGGATCAGAGTAATGGTGCCAATGTTGGGAGAAATGCATATGCTCTGGCCAACTACCCCAAATACGTACGGAAACTCGACCCCACACCTAGAGCACATCGTTGAGCTCGATACTGGGTCCGTTGGTAGTCTCCAGCCTGACGCCCGTGATCTGTGCGTCTGTTTTCAAGTGTGATATCAGCCTGGCGTGCTTGCTTTCACACACGTCCATCCCCGTCTCCCCACATCCTGCCGCCTCCCCTCCCGCCTCTCTGCCCCTGCCTGACTGAACGCCCATGGCCTCGAACCATAATGGAGGAAGAGAAGAGCATGAAAACTCACCCTTCTTCTTCTGCCTCTTCCCGCCGCTAAACACCACGTCATCGCCCGAGCTCGCATTGCTACGAACTATGTCGACAAACGTGCGGATGTTGTTCTCGACGTCTGCAGGATTGAAATTGGCCCGGGCGACCGCTACATATCGCCACACGACATATCAGCCCCCCTCATACGAAGACAAAACACAGCAAATGGACGAAGCGAGAGACAAGAGGACAAATTCAAACTCACCAACTCTCACCTCCCCTTGCTTGTCCGCCCTATACTCCATCGATCCCGCCGCCTCCTTTATCCTCTGCACCAGCTCCTCCCCCTCGGCAACCCCTCCCCTCTTCGCCACCGGCATGAGCCCCTTGGGCCCCAAGAACCTCGCCAGCCGACTCGTCACCGCCTGCATCATCCCGGGCGTGCTCAGTACCCTTGTCGGAACAATCGTCCCCTCCATCAAGGGAGCAAAGAGGTCGTCGGCACCGACGTAGGCGGCTCCGGCGGAGCGCGCGAGAGCAGCGGATGGGGAAGATTGCTCGGCAAAGACGAGGATGGTCTCCGAGGTGCGCCGGGGGTCGGTGGGGAGGGTGAAGGTGCCGCGGACGGGGAGGGCGCCTTTGGGCGATTTGGTGGATAGAGTAAGGGAATAGGCAGCAGTAGGGCGGGTGATCTCAATTGCCTGCGGGTGTCAGGTGTGGTGTTAGTACATGACCAGGGTCATGGCAGACCGACGTCCAACGCACCCGCAGTACTCGAGCGGCCTCAAACGTAGGCAGCGCCTCGGGGTTATCAAACTTCACCCTGGCCTTCTTCTTGGGCGCGCTGGCGACAGCGGAGGTGGTGAACGGCGCGTAGGAAGGTGCGGGGGTGAATGAGAGCGTCGGGCGGGCTGGACGCTGGGGGGAGGGTGGGGGGGGGAGGGGTCAGCTATGGGTCAGACTACACTGCTTGGGAAGGGGGGGACACACCAGGGAGGAGGATACGACCCGGGGCGTGCTTCGGAGGATGCTTCCAGACATATCGGATGAGTCGGTGGTGGTGGTGGTAGTGGTGGTGGATGAGCCTGAGTCTGACTCTGAGGAGGACGACGATGTGCGCGAGTTTTTTTCCCTGTCTTTCTTCTTGTCCTTCTTGGCGGGTGGACTGGGTGACGCTGCCTTGCTACTGTGTGCTGTGCGCCGGTTCCTTGCGATCTCGTTCTGCTCTGCGGCCTTGTTGTTGAACTTGGTATACCTTTTTTCGAGATGTCGAAAGAGCTTTGCCTGTTGGACGAAGTAGTCAGCTTGTGGTGTGGAGGGGTGACGTGGCATTTTTGGCAAGTGCCGGCGGCATCGAAGCAGTGGGGCGTCAGTTAGGTCGTTTCTTTTTGGTGGGAGCTGCGACGTCCTCCCCCCCACCGCCTCTTATCTCGCGCTCTCCGCTACGACTCTCAACCAACCACAAACACTCCATTGTAAGTCCGCCCGCCCTCCTTACACACCTAGCCCCCTCCAGTCCGTCACACCTCACCCCCTTTCCCTCACACCACCACTCCCCGGCGTCCACTCACGACACAACCAACATAAGCTCACAACTCCCTTCCCACCCCCACCCCTCCAGAAAGATGTCCGGCACCCCTATGTCCCAGCTTGCGTGGCTCTCGGGCCTCAACACCACCTTCAACGAGATGGCGCCCGACCAAAAGTTCCTCCGCAAGGTCGGTCCCCCCACTTTCTCACCCTTTCGCTGGTGAGAGCGAGAGGGAAATTTGGCCGCGGGAAAGGGCGACACTGACAGCGCGACAACCCAATCCTTACACCACTCTTACGACGCCATGCACCCACTGAAGACTGCTATCATTGCGACCATTGGTCCCAAGACAAACAACGTCGACACCCTCGTCCAGCTCGCTGACGCCGGTATGAACATCGGTACGTCGCTCTCTTATCTCTTCCCGCCCGCTTCCCCCGGAGTTCCAAGGCGAGGCGCCAAGGCTGCCTTCACATGCACGCCCACATGCTGACCCCACCACCCGGCTGATCAGTCCGAATGAACTTTTCGCACGGCTCGTACGAGTACCACCAGTCGGTCATTGACAACGCCCGCGCTGCTGCTGCCAAGGTCCCCTCGGGCCGCCCGCTCGCCATTGCGCTTGACACCAAGGGCCCTGAGATCAGGACTGGTTTGATGAAGGACGACGTTGACGTGAGTATCATCTCCACCATGATGCCAGCATATTCTTGGCGCGGAGCCGTAAGGAAAAAACGTGATGCCATAGTGTCCACGGCGCTACGTATGAGGCAGAAAGGAGGCACTTAGCTGACAGCTCACCCGCCCACGTTCGTTCATCCCGTCCTATGCAGGTGCCCATCCCCGCCGGCCACGAGTTCTGGGTTACCACCGACAAAGCTTACGCCGAGGCTGGTACTGCTGAGCACATCTACATGGACTACGTGAGTTTCACTGGGTGACGTGGAGAGGGAGAAATAAGAGCTGATGAGAGTGTGATCAGTCCAACATCACCAAGGTGACCGCCCCTGGCAAGCTCATCTACGTCGACGACGGTAAGCCACGCGTCACTCGTCACTCGTGGATTCCCACGGCATAGACAGACACATTCTAACAGACTTACAGGTATCCTCTCCCTCCAGGTCATCTCTGTTGAGGGTGAGAAGCTCCGCGTCAAGTCCCTCAACTCTGGCACTCTCTCTTCCCGTAAGGGCGTTAACCTTCCCAAGACCGCCGTCGACCTCCCCGCTCTCTCCGAGAAGGACAAGGCCGACCTGGCGTTCGGTGTCAAGAACGGCGTCGACATGATCTTTGCGTCATTCATCCGTTCCGGCTCGGACGTCAAGGAGATCCGCAAGGTCCTCGGCACCGACGGCGCCAACATCAAGATCATTGTCAAGATTGAGAACGAGCAAGGCGTGATGAACTTTGACGAGATCCTCAAGGAGACGGACGGTGTGATGGTCGCCCGAGGAGACTTGGGAATTGAGATCCCCGCGAGCCAGGTCTTTATGGCGCAGAAGATGATGATTGCCAAGTGCAACGTTGCGGGCAAGCCCGTCATCTGTGCTACCCAGATGCTCGAGGTGCGTCCCCTTATCGCCTTTTCAATACATGACACCCACACGCACGCTCTAACTTGATCAACGACACAGTCCATGACGGTCAACCCCCGCCCGACTCGTGCCGAGGTGTCCGACGTCGCCAACGCCGTTATTGACGGTGCCGACTGTGTCATGCTTTCTGGCGAGACTGCCAAGGGCAAGTACCCCATCGAGGCTGGTAGGTTTGGAATTCTATTTCGTGTTGTTTTGGGAGTGCTACATTGACCCCCGCCCTCTCCCACCCTTTCTTCCCTCCACAGTCAAGATGATGGCCGAGACCGCCTTCCTCGCCGAATCCTCCATTGCCTACGCCCCCCTCTTTGACCAGCTCCGCCAGCTCACCCCCCGCCCTACCGAGACCGCCGAGACGCTCGCGCTCTCCGCCGTCGGTGCTGCTATCGAGCAGGACGCTGGCGCCATCATCGTGCTCTCCACGAGCGGTGTGTCGGCAAGGTTGATTAGCAAGTACAGGCCTTCTTGCCCTATCATCTGTGGTATGTCTTTTATCTCAACTCCCCTCCGCTTGCCTCGTTTAACTCCCTTAGCGGGAATAGTGCTGATGTGCGAAACAATATAGTGACCAGGAACGAGCAGTGCGCGCGCCAGCTCCACCTCTCCCGCGGTGTCTACCCCGTGCACTACCCCGAGCCCCGCGGCGTGCCCTCCGAGAAGTGGCAGATCGACGTGGACAACAGGATCCGGTGGGTCTCGCTCTCTTGTCACGTATACGAGAATGGTATGCTGATACGATGCTGTGGGGTAGATTCGGTCTCCGTGCGGCGCTCAACCTCGGTATCGTTAAGCCCGAGGCGACTGTCATGGCCGTGCAGGGCTGGAAGGGCGGGTTGGGCCACACCAACACGCTCCGTATCCTCTCGTGAGTTTGCCCCTGTCTTTCCTGGCGTCAAAGTCTTTCACCTAGGACGAAGGAGAAGAAGATTGCACGTGCTGACAATCTGGGCGATTAGGGTGCCGTCTGACCCCGCGGACCTCGACCTCCACGTGATCGACCGCGACTAAATGCACCGTTGGCACGCCGGCCCTCGGCACGTCGGTCCTCGGTTCGTCGTCAGGTTCTCTCCTTGTCTTCTTCCCACTTTCCCTCTACCCTCTTCCCCCTCCCATTCCCTCCGCCCCGCCCCCAACGAAGAGAAGAAAAGTAAAGAACATCCCCCACGGCCGATCGTTTCGAGCGAGTCTGAGAGTTTTGTGTGTGTGTGCGTGCGCGTGCGTTAGAGAGAGAAAGACAGGCGTGAAAGGCGTGTATCGAAGGCGGCAGCGGTGGCGGGGGTGTGTGCGTGGGAGCAAGGGGAACGGGGAGGATTGTCGATTTGATACATGTTTGGATAAATATGGGATGCACAATGTGTCGCTCTAGCCTTTGGACATGTCTGCTCGCATAGGGTGGTGGGATGAGCGTGCGAGATTGATCCCGGGCGGGATCTAAATCTGCTCCCGCTGCGCTACGTCAGAGCGGTGTAGTTTGCCACCCAGCGTCACAATGATATATGGCGGGGCTGATTTCACGAGAGTTCGAAAGCCTGATCGTTCTTACTTTACTACACAAACCCACCACGACCACAGCTTCGCCACAACCCCCCCTCACCCCCCACCCTTGGCGACCCACACATCTCTAGACCGAGCAAGAAAAGATGTCCGCCATCGCCGGCAAAGTCGTCAACAAGGTGCTGAAAAGCAAGATGAGCAAGGCGGCGCCTGATGACCCGCATTATGTTGTGTCGCTGGATGCCAAGGGGCGGAAGAAGCGCCATGTTGTGAGTCGTCCTCGTCCATCCTCGCCTCCCAGCTATGAATCCTCGTGCGGGATCCAGCCCAAGCGGCCCAAGTACCGAGCGAGGCGTGATCAGGATCGAGATCGAGAGCGGGCCACCCCATCCAGCCCTCCGTGGTACCCTCGTCTGTCATGGTGAGCCGCGCTGACGATGGCGACTGTGGTAACTGCGGCGGTGTAGAGACCCCTCCCTCCCGGCCTGTCCAAGCGCGACCAAAAGGCCCTTCGCAAGATCCGGAAACGCGCGCACTACCTGGACAAGGGCATGAATATTTGTGGGTTCCGGGTGGGGTGGACTTTCTTCATTGGTACGTGCATGGTTCCCTCTACTCTGTTTGGCCTTGTCTGTCCCTCAATATACTATATCGAGGAGAGAGATGGAGATTTGAAAAGCGAAGAAGGCAGGACTGCCAAGCCAGCACAGACACGCGAGAGACGAGCGAGACAACGAGCTGACACGGACACTGGGACGTGACGACAGGGATTATTCCGGGCCTGGGCGATGCTGTCGACGCAGGTCTGAACTACTGCCTGATCGTCAAGCCTGCAAAGAAGCTGGATATCCCGGCCAGTCTGGTCAACAAGATGATGTTCAATAATGCGATCTCGGCCGGGCTCGGGTGAGTCTCTCTTCTGTTCCTGTGTGATGTCTGGGTGGGATGGGTAAAGATCGGCGGGGATGGCACAGGGTCGGGTGCAGTGCAACATTGGCAACACACTGACAGCGCAATGGGGAGTACAGGCTGGTGCCAGTGGCGGGTGACATCTTCTTGGCTGCTTGGAGAGCAAATTCGCGGAATGCCCATCTGTACGTATGGTCCTCTGTGGTTCTTATTGCCGTGGTCGCTGTGGTGCTGACGGCTGTCTTGCTCCCCATCTGCTCTGCCCCAACCCCCTCACCCCCTCATACCCTAACACCCTCACACCCTCACCGCTTCACCCCCTCACACTCCCACACACTCAATCCCCTCGCTGGCCAACCCCCTCATCCACACTCCAACGCACAGCCTCGAGGCCTACCTGACAGTCCGCGGACAGGAATTCCTCGCCCTACAAGCGAACCAGCCCAGTACTCTCCCCGCCGCCCAGGCCGCTTCGTACGGCATCACCCCCGAGGAGCTGCGGGAGCAGTTCAACGCTGGTTCGGGGATGGCCGCGGGCGACCGGGGAGAGGCGGTGGACGAGGAAGAGGAGGCGGGGAGCAGTAAGGGGCTGTTTGGGAAGAGTAAGAAGAGGGCGGGGATGTAGAGCGTGGGTGGGTGGGTGGGTGCCTGGGGGCTTGGAGCCTGGGGCGGGGGGCCGGGGGCGGGAGGCAACGAGGGCGAGGTCGCAGGAGGGAGATAAGGTTGGGGCTAATTAGAAGGATAGTGTTTGTGCTTGATGTCTAGTGTTTGGGCATACACGCGCGGGCTGGTGCATGTCTCGTAGCATTCCGTACAGAGCCAGTTTTTCACATGCAATGGATGCAGCACGGTCAGGCGATGCGCGGTGGAGGGTGGAGCGACGCGGTGGAGGCCGCCTGGCGCATGACACGGGGCCTCCGCACTCTCAGGCATACATATATATATATAGATAGATATAGGAGGGCCGAGGCTGAGTGCGGGAGCAGCACACATAACATACACAAAGACATGCCCATCTCTCACATCGTGGCATTCAAGACGGCTACCCCCACAGGCCTCGCCCCCCTCACCGCAGCTTTCCTCGCCCTCGCCAAGGAGTGCATCAGCCCCACCACCGGCCAGCCGTACATCCTCGCCGTGGACGGGGGGAAGCAGGTATCCAAGGAGGGGGCTGATAAGGGAATGCAGCTTGTTTTTGTCATGCAGTTTCAGGTGAGTTTGGGGAGTCTTTGTGTTCAGGAAGGGGATAGTGTGTGTGCGGGGGTGGGGGGGTGCTGACGCTGGGCGCTCTGCAGAACGATGATGACCTCCAGTACTACCTCAACAAAGACCCCGCCCACGAGAATTTCAAGGTACGATCTCTCCTTCTCTCCCACCCCTCCACCTCCTCAAGGCTCTTCTCCACCACGCCCAGTGCCCTTGGCGTTAGACATTCGAGTCCTCAAGCTCACGACGGGTGCTTGGCCTGTACATAGAACGCCATAGGGCAGTGGGGGACGACTGACTTTGTGGTCTTCGACTTCGTCAGTGGGAAGTACTAGTCGGGCGCCCAGTCCTGTGGAATAAGGGTTGCTGTGGTGTGTAATAGGTGATGTGTACAGAGTATTATGAAGCCGTCCGCGAGCGATGAAGAAGCAAGCTGCGGGGCTCAACGCCCCTCGCCTGTCTCGGCCGCATGCAAGATGATGCCTGCCTACCGGAATACTCTTCACACGCAATGCATCTCTCGGGCCAATCTGTCTTCCCATCTGTCTTGCAGTCCCCTACCACTACATGACACCCCCCCGGCAAGTGCTATATAGGCTAGCCAGCTTCTTCTTGACACAACCCACCGCGCCCCTTACGAGAGTGGAGGCCGACCGAGGGTCGACTGACGCGTTGGTTCTCAGCCCATCGTCAGTCACATCGCCGCCGTCATCTGTTCATCCGTCCATCTCCCTTTTACTTCATCCGCTTGCTCGCCCCCCCCCCCCCCCGCAACATGCTAGCCCAACACTTCCGTGTCCTCTTCCTCCTCCCCTTCCTCCTAATCGCAGGGTACTTCAGCCTGCTGTTGCTGCTGACCGTCCCCGCCGTGCAGCGCGAGTGAGTCCTGCCTGCGGCTCCCTCTTCGCCTGCAGGGAAGTCGGCGTGTTAACGGTGCATATGGATATGGACGTACAGGGCTACATTCCTACATCATATACCGATGCCGCTCTTCGCCGAATTCGATAAACCGCAAAAGTACGGGCTCGCGCGTAAGTCGTCCGCCATTTCGCCCCTATCGGCTCCGATGGCCTCCGGCTGGATATGGACGACCGCACAGAGGCATGGAGGGCAGAGATGCTGATCGGATGAATGGGCAATGGGATAGCATTCAAGACCCTGAACTTTAAGCTGCACACTTCTGATGGAGAGTCTCTGGGGGCATGGCACGTCTTGTGAGCTACCGCCGTAAGCGCGGCGTGAGATGCCCATCTCCCTGCCCGGACGTAGACTGGGGGGGGGGGGGGGGGGGGGGGGGGGGGGGGGGGGGGGGGGGGGGGGGGGGGGG
>JANBXI010000047.1:80855-131699 GCA_024271845.1 Cryptococcus sp. VH57_BW
CCGGACGTAGACTGCCCCCCCCCCCCCCCGCCCCTATGACCCTGCTCACATCCCGGATAAAAGCCAGACCGCATTCTATCTACATGTCTCACGAGACCTTCCCCCCGCGGACGCCGATCAGCGAGCATGTCTTCGAGCAGGCTCTGCGGGATCGGCCGACTGTGATTTATTTACACGGCAATGTACGCCCCGCCCTCTCGCCTCCTACCTCCCCTCGCCATCATCTACGGCTTGATGCTACCAGATGAACACAATGCTGATACGTCTACTTACTGGGTGGGTTGATGGACAGGCAGGGAACAGGGCGACGGCGCATCGTGTCCGGGGATACTCGTCTTTCTCAAACTACCTCGACTGGTGCGTTCGCCCACCTCCATCTCCCCCCCCATCCCCCAACCCCAGCTGACGTGACTCTGGACGTCGTCATCCTTGGATGCACTACCGCACAAGCTGACGCCGAAACTCTGCATACTGTAGCAACGTCGTCGCCATCGACTATCGCGGCTTTGGTGACTCCTCTGGCGTTCCCTCCGAGGTGGGACTGCTGCGCGACGCGCGAGCGGCCTTCGACTGGGTCACGAGCAGATCAGTCCTTTCGAAGGCGGGCGGTGTGGGGGCGAAGGAGGCTGCACAACAGGTGGTATTGGTGGGGCAGAGTCTGGGGACGGGCGTCGTGGCCGGTCTGGCTGGAGAGCTTGCTCGGGAGGGTGTGTTTGACATCAGTGACGTGACCGGTGCAGGCGTTGGAAGACGTGCTGATGGGTATGGGCGGCTGGCGGTAGGGATTTCTGCGAGGGCAATAGCGCTCATCGCACCTTTCACGTCAATCACTCAACTGCTGCAAGAGTACGCTCGCCCACGCAGCCGCACTGGTGCCGCTGATGATAAGTGAGACGACATGAAGCTGACGGCTTGATGTTGCGGGCTCAGCTACAAGCTGTTCAAGGTCGTTCCTGTCTTGGGTCCGCTCAAAGGATTCCCCCGACTTCGGCGTCCGTGATTCCAGCTTCATCACCCCGGACTGACGTTGGTCGAAATCGTAGCTAACACCCGCCTCCGCTCCCGCCATACAGGCTACTTTCAAACCCACCTGTACCACACTTTCAACTCCACCGCCGCCCTCTCCAACGTATCATCCCCCGCGCTATTCCTCTCCGCCCAAGACGACACCGTCATACCCCACCTCCACGCATTGTTCCTCTTCGACTCGGTCACATGGGATGAGCGTACCCTCCTCGGGACGAGCACGCCAGTGGATGCGCATCAGATACCCGGGTGGGGGACGATACTCACGATGAAGTCTGGGGGGAGGGAGCGGATTTTGTGGTTGGGGGTGTATGGAGGGCATAATGATCTCGGCTGGGCCGAGGGGACCTTGGAGCTAATCAAGAGGGTTGCGAGGCTGTGAGCTGTCAGTGGGAGGGGGGGTGTAGGGTAATGTACGACTATGTTCTGAATGTAACTTTTTCTTCTCTTTCTCTTCTCCTGACACCTGCCCCGCGGACTGAGATAGCAAAATGATGGATCCAGATGATGCATCATCTCGTCACTATTCGTTAAAAGGTCATTAATATACGTCAACGCAGGTCCAGCCTCGGCGTCAAGTATTGTTAAGTGATGTCAAGTGTCCTCATCCCCCTCTAGCTCCCCTAAGCAGTCACAGCCCCTCTTTACACCTGACTCCTCCTATTCCGAGTCCCATACCCTCCCCCCTTGGTGATGCCGCCCCTCCTCCGCATCCCCCTGATCCCACCTCGTCATCCCCACAGCATCCTCCGAATCGTTCGTCGCCACCCGGCGCAACGTCGGCGGCGTGTAGCGGGCGGGGGGCTGACTGTACGCCGACGGCGGGTACGGCACGCTCCTCAGCGAGGCGTCATCCCACGCCGGATCCCGTGCTAGCAGCGGCGACGTCGGGTCCGCGGGGTCCGCAGGGTCCGTGTCCCCAGACAGCACCCGCTGGATCGGGTACGGCCTGCTCGGCTGCCGCTGCTGGCGGAAATTTTCTGCGCGCTCCCGCCCGGGGAGCAGGTTGTCTGTGGAGGGGTTGTTGAGGTGAAGTGTTGAGCTGGAGTACGGGTAGCCAGAGTCAGGTGGGTTGGACGGGTAGCCGCTTGCAGAGTAGTCCATGGTGGGGAGGGGATAGTGCTTGTAGGCTTCGGTGAGGCCGAGGCTCGGGGAACCGCGCTCGCTCTTGCCGCCGAGCATGTCGGTGGAGGCGATGGATTTCGCGTCCCAGTCGTCCCGGGAGGGGTCGTACTCGAGGTTTTCCTGAGGCCCAAGTCAGCTCTGCCCACACCGCGCACCACCGCATGCCACCCACGACTTACCTCCCGCACAGCCTTGATGACCGTTCCGTCGTGCGCATTCTTTCCCGCAAACCACGGATACGCACTCAATACCTCCCGCGCCAACGACTCCTGGCTCTTGTGCACCATCACCGTGTACAGCTTGCTCGACTGAAGCGCCGGGTGCAAGAACCGCGACTCCATCTCAGAGTGCTTGGTGCGCTTCTCCGACATACTGATCCGCTCGGCCTCGAGCTCCTGCGGGGAGGGTTCGTAGAACCGGAAGCTTTGCTCCGAGGTGCGGGAGATGTACAGCTTGAAGACGGCAAGGAGGAGGATGGGTGGGGCGGCGGCGACACAGTCGATCCAACGGGAGCGGATGAGACCGGTAGCTAAGACGAGGGTCAGCCAGCGGGCAAGGATGGGGCGTCGAGCGACTCACTCAGAACCATGAGCAACTGCATGAGGACGCAGCACGCCAAAAGCCGGTTGACATAGACGTTCCACATTCGCCCACCACTCTCCGCGCGCGAGACGTAGACGTAGAGGAGCTGGTACTTGTACTGCACTTCGATGTCAGCTGCCGCTCTCGACCAGAGTCGCGATTCAGCTCACCACCACCGACGAGAACCAAAAGACAAAGGTTGCGCCGACAGCGACAAGCGGCGCGAGAGGGGCATAGATGAGCCCAACGGCAGCAACCACCAGCAAGTTGACGATCACTGCAAAGGGCGTTAGCCAGCCGCTCAGTGCCCTCAACCTCCCTCGCAGCCGACCCACCAATGGCGTATTCAAAGTAGCCAGGCTTGGTCATATCGCGAATCACTCGCGGAGTGTGCGAGAACATGACCCTCCTGAGGGACACCAGAGCGAGCTTGATGAGCTGGATCAGCTCAAAGATGACCAGGAACCCTCGAAGAGGCAACCAGGTCAACCAATCTGGGGGGGGGGGGGGGGGTCACGTCAGATCATTGCCCAGCCGGCCTGGGTCTGGAAGGGGGGCGCTGGCTAGCTCACAAGTGCTCTGCTGGACATACGTCCCCTGTATCTGATCCGGGATATCCTTGAAACCCTTCAAGATTGTGGACGCGCTCTGGCCCTTGCCGATCTGGACGACAACGCGCGCGACGGCGGTGTAGACTACGCCGAGGAGGGAGAAGATGATCAAGTTGGAGATGACCATGAAGAAAAAGTAGCGGGCGGTGACGGCGCGATCGAGGCGGGACCGTGTGGGGGCGCCTGGAATGGGGTCAGTCAGCTGTGCAGCGTCGACATGGGGGGCAAAGCTCACCTTGGTACTTGCTGATTCGGCGCATGACCAGGGGGAGGAGGTAGCCGAAGAGGGCAGACACTGCGGAGGGCAATACACCCGACACGACGGAGAACTGGAACCCGGAAACTGGATCAGCAGAAACCTAACGAGCAGATAGATAAGTTTTGACCGTACAGTCCAATTTCCCCACTCTCCGGCGTCTTTCCAACTCTCGAGGAACGGTACGTAGACCGCGAGAGAACTCAAATTGGCGATCAGAGAAACCAGTAGCAACTGTAAACAGACATCGTGTCAGCTCTTGGATCTTCACCTCAATTGATGTTATCAGTTGACTCACCGGAACAGTGTTGAAGAAGCACACGATCCCAAGGATAACAAACCCAAAAGACGCCCTCGACGCCAGCTCGGCCGGTTCCTTCGATATGTTCTCCCACACAATATCTTGCGGCATTGGAGCAAGCTGCAGCTCGGCGCCGTACAGCTCCTTCAGTTTGCCACGGTGCGCGCGGGCGATCCTGTGAGCCTCGGCGATGGTTTTGAAGGTCACGAAACCTTCAGGGTGGGGGCGTGTTAGCTCTGGGTACCCGGCCGGGCGAATGCCGTCACTGCAGCAGGATCCTTCTCACCATAGTTTTCACCTTCGATCCGGCTGCCGACCTCCTTGCCCTTGCGCGCGCGTCGCTCCTTTCGGATGAGCGAGTCGATGGCCTGGCGGCGGGTATCGACATTTTCCCTCAAGAACTTGATCTTATTTGCAAGGTAATCGATTGCATCCTGCCCCCCCGCCCAACATCGTCAGCCACCCTTACTCTTCCCTCCTACCCACACTGGCGGCCGTACGGCAACTCACCTTCTTCTCCCCACCAAACAGCCCGAGGAACCCCCCGATCCGGATCAAAGGCCGCTTGTTGGCCGTCTTGCCCCCCTTCAGGTACTTGACGAGATGCTCCTCAAGCGCCTTGACAGCCTTGTTGTGGTCGTGAACCATCTCGGGGAACTTGCCCAGGCGTCGGCCGATGGAAGTGCAGTCGATCTCGGGGCCTAATCGGAGAGTGGGCTGTCAGTCTCGTAGCGAGTTTCATACAGGCGATACCGGGCTTTCGGAGCTTACCGATCTTGATACCGTCGACTTTGAGTTGGCCCATGAGTGCGACGAGACCCTCGTCGCTTCGAAAATCCTTCCTGACATGCGTGACCTGCACAGGGAGGGGATCAGCCGCTGTCTCTTTTATCGATCACGAGCAGAGTAACGTACCATCAGAGTCTTGGAGTAGATCTTTTTCTGGTACGCCGGGGACCTGAACCATCGTCGTCGGAGCAGCACCTGCTCAGTGTCAGCTATAGATGAAAGGATGAACCTGGTGAGAGCGTAAACCGGAGCTCACCATCGTATTCCAGTTGCGCCAGACTGTTCACGAGACACGTCAGTTCCGTGCTCTTCTCACCGGCCCCGCCTCTCGACATACCAAAGTACATGACGACAAAGTCTAGTGGGAGCAGGGAGAGTCAGTATGTGCTCTTTGGCGCCAGCAGACACATAACCACTCACTGAATACATAGCTCGCTCCCACCGCCGCCCACATGAACCCTCCCTCCACATTTTGAATCGTTAACAGACTCAGCGTGTTCCTATTATCGCTTTTCACATATTTGAGGTTGTAGGTGATGTTGATCACCAGCAGGCCTAGGCTTAGGACTGATATGACTGAGAAGATGTTCCGGAGCATGCGCAGAAACCTGAGGAAAGTTACAGCGTCCAGTCCTGTTGCCCGTCGTCGTTGCTGTCAGCGACGGGCCTGTCGTCTTTACATACGCGTAATACACCGTAGCCAAAGGACATGCTCACCGATGTTGGCGATCATGGCCTCCTCTTTCAGCCGGATGACGGGGCTTAACCACGCGAAGAAGCCGTTGGAGATGGCAGGGGGTGGGGCCTCATAGTCAAAGTCTTCTGCGGGATTGACAGGTCTGGGAAGCTGATACTTGATCTGTTGGGAGGGATGGTTGTCAACCGGACCCCTTTGCGTTGCTTGGCTCGTGGAGGACTTACTTTTGGTGCGTACACCTGGTGAAGAGAGAAATTATGCGTCAGCGAGGTGCTCCCTCTCCGCAGCTTGCACAGCTCTCACCTTCTTCTCCCGCGGGCGGAAAAAGCTGAAGCCCAAAAGCGTTGCGACCGAGATGGCGGTCATGAGCCCGATCTGGGAGCCGACAGCCTTGAGGGACACCTGGGAGAGGGTGGATTCGTACGAGGCGACCAGGGACTGGACAGTGTTCCCGTCGATGGTGCCAGACATGGTGAGTGTGAGGTATAGATGTAGTGGCAAGAGAGTTGTGAGACTCGCGCCCGACAACAAGAGGCTCCATACAAAAGCGAGTCGCGGTGGAGGCGTCTGAAACGTGGCCGCCCCTGTTCCTGGCCGCAGCAGTCCCTGCATGTGGAGCTGCTTCAGAGTCCGCCCCACCCGCCACACACCCGGACATACGCGGCGTTATCTATTTGGCTGGCCCAGCCCGCTATTGTCCTCGCGATTTTGAGTGCAAAGTGTCGAAATGTCGGTAGAACCTAGGCTTGCCGCTATCCAAATCCTCACACACCCTTCTCCCCCCCCTCTACCTCCCCAAAAGCTGCTCAACATGGCAGAGTTCGACCTCACACAGGTGAGTTGCGCACCAGAAACGGCCCAAGCTGACCCGAACAGAAACTTATCCCCCACCTCGACCGACACCTCGCCCTCCCCCTTCTCATCCACCTTTCCGACCTGGGGGGCATCTACCCCGCCGAACAACTGGCTGCTGCTCAGTGAGTCACCCTGCGCGGGAACCCCGCTGACTAGCGCAGATATGACCTCGCCAAGGGGACCAACATGGTCACCTACGTGGAACAGTTCCACAAGCAGTTAAACTCGAAGGAGGTCATCGACTTTGCCAAGCTGAGGGAGGAGGCCACGACCAAGTACCAGGAGCTGCAGGACAAGGCTCAGTCGGTGATCAAGGTCGTGGAGGACCCGGACGCGGTGGCTAAGCTGAGGAGCGGCGGGGACAAGGAGAAGAACATGGAGATGCTGAGATCAGAGTACCAGGTGCGTGGGCTGAAGGCGGGCGCGTCGGCGTGTTCAGCGGAAGGTGCTGATGAGTGTCTACCCGTCTACAGATCGACGTTGACCAGATCAACGCGCTGTACCACTTTGGCCAATACCAGTACACCCTGGGTGACTACGGCTCCGCCGGAAACCTCCTTTACCACTTCCTCATCCTCTCTCCCTCCTACGACCTCAACATCTCGGCGCAGTGGGGCAAGCTCGCCTCCAACATTTTGAACGGAGAATGGGACGCTGGCATCGCACAGGTCCGGGACCTGCGTGACGCTATCGACAACCCCCACGGCACCCCCTTGGCCAAGCCGCTCGCGCAGCTCCAGGCTCGCACCTGGCTCTTGCACTGGTCCCTCTTTGTCTTTTTCCACGCCGGCGAGGTCGAGGGGTGCCAGGGCCTGCTCGACATGTTCCTCTCCCCTGCATACCTCAACACCATCCAGACTTCCTGCCCCCACCTCCTCCGCTACCTTGTCGCTGCTGCCATCATCTCGCGTCGCGCGCCCAAACCCGCCGGCCAGCGCGGCAACAGAGATCACGTCAAGGAGTTGACAAAGATTGTCCAGATGGAGGAGTACCAGTACTCGGACCCGGTGACGAGCTTCCTCAAGGACCTCTTTGTCGACTTTGACTTGAACCAAGCGCAGCAGCGTCTGGCGGTGGCGGAGAGTGTGGTGCGAAGCGACTTCTTCTTGGTGGACTTTGCGCATGAGTTTGTGGAGAATGCGAGGTTCTTGATCAGCGAGGTGTTCTGCCGCATACATCGCAGGATCGACATTGGGTGAGTTTTATATTGATGCGCTTTGCGGGTCACGGGCGTTAACCCTATTGACACCGTGCAGGCAACTTTCCAAGACGCTCAACCTTTCGAACGAGGAGGGCGAAAGGTGGATCGTGAACCTGATCCGAGACTCGAGGACGAACATGGACGCAAAGATCGACCTCAAAGCGGTGAGCCCGCCCGTCTCGTGAACATTCCTGACCACTACTGACAAAATAACAAACAGAACATGCTCCACATCGCACGGCCGCACGCCACGCCCACCGCTACCCTCATCGAGACCACCCGGGGCCTGGCGTTCCGATCGCAGGCGGTGCACTACGCCATGCAGAACAGCACGGGAGAGCCGCAGCAACGGGAGAGGGGGGAGCGAGGCGAGCGCGGGGGCAAGGGCGGGCGGGGAAGGCCCAGGGGGCAGGAGATGCAGGCGTAGAGGCGGTAGAGCATCATGTACATCATTCTGGCTGCGTCCAGCTCCGACGCCCTGATACAATTGCCGCTTGTTCTATCGTCCACACAACGGCTTTTATCCAGTTGAACAACTCTCGTACAGTCTCGTCCTGCTGGCAAAGGTCAGCCGTGAGTGAGCGGGGATGTAGAGAACAGAACATGACTCGCCAGTCTTTCTGGATCCTCTGCTAGTGGTCTCTTCCCTTCGTCATGCTCGTCAATCTCGTCGCTGTCCAGCTCCAGAATATGAGCTGAATCATATTCTAGATCCTCGTCCTCATCCTCGTACTGCACAAGGTACCCATGCCCATGGCTGTGCCCATGATCGTGCCCATAATCGTCGTGGTCGCACTCGTCGTGCTCGTCCGTGTACGAGTGGCAGTCGCACTCGCAGTCCTCCTCGCACTCGTAGTCGCACTCGTCGTGATCTGACGCCGATGGTTCGGGCTCATACAGATGATGGCTGCCCGTCCTTCGTCAGTCAAGCACTTCAGGCGCGGCACAAGCCGACACTCACTGCCCACAAGTACACTCCTCCTCAAGCAGCATCACCTGCTGCTTCTCTCGGACCAACTCCACCTGCTCCTCCAATCTCGACCGATCTTCTCTCTGTCCCCGCAGCTCCTGCTGCATCCTGAGCAGCTTCGCCTTCTCCCTATCCAGCGTCAGTTTCGCCTCAAAAAGCGCAGCAAGGCTCGCGGGCAGGTCGATCGGGATCCCCCCCGCGCCGCCCGCGCCCTTCCCCTCAAGGCCCACGCCCACGCCGGCACCAGCCCCAGCCGCAGCGGCGCTGAGCGCCCCGAGAGCCCCCGGGTCGCTCAGAAAATTTGCCTCCCCTATCCCGGCTGCAGCGCCCGTCAGCTCGCGAAGCTGGGACTGTGTGAGCTTGGGGAGATGGTCAAGCCTGCCGAGGGCGTTGGCGGACCACGTGGAGAGGGCGGCGGAAAACGTGCTGGGGTCGGAGGACGGGTCGGGCAAGGGGAGCGAGTGGGCGTGGACGTTGGGCGGGGAGGAAGCGGCGAGCGCCGGGCGGGGTTTGGGTGGGGGGTGTTTATTCGTGCGGAGCTTGGAGCGGCCCATTGGGGTTAGTGGGGGGGGGGGGTTGGAAAGAGCGGTCGGTGAGCGGTGGAAGGGGACAGTGTTCTATAGAGGTTTCCGTATGGCGACGGCGGAGCTGGAAAGCCAAGGCCCGACCGGACATCCCGGAAACAAAAAAAGTCGGTGGGGTGGAGGCAAGCCACTTCCTCCATCCATGACCGGCCGAACTGAACACCGTCCAAAAGCGAGAGGCAGAGCATACATCTGTGAGAACAGTGCGAGAATATGTAGAGGGGTGGCTCGAATGCATCAATGCAAGTTTGTAAAGTATGTGTATGTAAAAACCCGACTCCAAACAGTCCTACCCCGCCAGCGCCTTCATCCCCCCCCCTCCCCCCGCCCCCCCGGCCTCATCTGCGCAGATGTCTAAACATGCGACTCGGCTTCCTGATCGACCCGCCCACCGCCATAATACAAGTAAGCAGCACAACGCTCCCCGCCTGGTGCATCGCCGCGAGAGGGATCGGCACGAGGTACAGCAGAGTGGTAATGCCGAGGGTGACCTGGGTGACCGCCGCTGCGGTGGCAAGGCCCGCTAGGCGGCGGGTGGACTGGAAGGGGAGGCGTCGGGCAGCAAATGGTAGTGTACACAGGAGGGTGAACGTGGTGGTGGCCTGTAGCCGGTATAGCTGTTAGCGCGTGCCCCACGGGTCTACGGAAGCAGAGACGTACCATAAGACGGTGGTCAAACTGAGCAGTGACGGGGTTCTCCAGGAGGTTACGCCACCAACGATCGCTTCCCGATTTCGCGTACCGCTGATCAAACAGCTCATCCGTAGGTGGCATCAACCTGCCGCCCATCGTCGGGAACTCGTTGTACACCAGTCCGGCATCCAGCCCGGCCACAAACGCGCCCGTCACGGCGGTGAGGAACACCATCATGCCCGAGGCGTGTATGAGCCCGCGGAAGCGCTTGACAGAGGGAAGCGAGAGGGACGGTATGATGGACGGGTTGCTTGCCAGATTGATGTCGCGTTTGATGCCGATGGCTGTGGAGATCATGCCGAGGTAGAGGAGGAGCGCGGCGCTGAGGTGCGCAGCCAAGCGGTACTGGGATACGCGGGGTACAGAGTTGTCGACGATGATTTGCTCATCGAGCCCGGATTTCACCATCCACCAACCGAGGGCGCCCTGGAAGCCGATACCGAGGCCGATGAGCATGAGCTTGGCAGGAAGGGGCTTTGGGAGCTTGTATCGCGCGAGGTAGTAGATCGTAGGGAGAACAAATCTGGAGGGCAGGTCAGCGGCGTTGCGGGGCGGTATGACAATTGGACTGGACTCACCCGACACCTAGCGCTCGCCCAGCGAGCCGGTGGCCCCACTCCATGTAAAATATCTTTTTGAACTCGTCCATGTCGATCTTGGAGTTGGTCATGATCCCCTCCGGAGACAGCCTGTACTTTTCCCACTCGGCCTCCCAGTCCTCCTTGGTCAACGGCGGGAGGATACCGGTCAGGGGCTGCCACTCGACGATGCTCAGCCCGGACTCGGTGAGTCGGGTGAGCCCTCCAATGACGATGATGCCAAAGACGACGGCGGAGCAGCCATACAGCCAGTAGGGCAGTGAACGGGGGATCTCGTAGTCGGGAGGTGGGAGCGGTGGTGGTGTGGACGAGTAAGGAGGGGGCGAGAGTGGGGCAGTGGAGAGGGATCGAAGAATGGCGGAGGTGCGAGAAGGAAGGGCCAGCCTTGGTCTTGAGGGACCTGCACATGCGAAAGAGAGCGAGCGAGGTGCGCGGGCCAAAGGGGTGGTGGTGACGGTAAACGCGCGGACAGCTGCGCGGGCAGGGAGCAGCTCTGTCCGGGCGCTCAGAAAGAGGCTGCGGGATACGCTCTGGGCGAGCATTCTGGGAGGGGAGTCTATGCTGAGGGTTGCTGAGGTGTAGATGCAGTCGCAGATGCTCTTATTTCCATGCCTGCTGGTTCGTCGGCGACTTTCTGGCAGCCCTTGGCGCGACCGCGACCGAATCGGAGCAACTCGAAATGTGGAACGGCGAGCACCGTGGGAGAGCTGCTTTCACGCACACACCGTGTCGGGTCTCGCTCTCTTGGCTGCACAATACATGTAATGTCTGTCTATGCATGGGCGTATAGAACATGGCTCATCACATGGCACACTAATCATACCCATACCCACCCCATTCCCGGCATCTATCTATTTTGCCCGGCGACGCGGTACAGTAGTTCGAGCTGGCTGGGAGTCTGCACGAGCATACCACGGTACTCCCTGATGGTGTCCACCGTTTTGGCGATCACGTCGTCCTCCAGTTCTTTGGGTAGTGGCTGTATGGGCGCGCACACAGTAGGGGGGAGTCCCGGTGTTCTCAACGAAGACAACGCGATGAACGTACCTGTCCTCCCGACGCCTGCAGAGCTGTCCGCGTCAGCCTTCTCCCAGGCAAGGCGTACTCACCAGTGCACCCAGATCTCGCATCCTAGCGTCTTCCTTTGCCTCTCAATCTCTCCCACCAGCTCCAGCAGTGCCTCAACACCCCGTCCCTCCGGGACACCCTGGTCCGGCCAGGCGTCAAAGTGGTAGTGTCGCAGCGCAACACGCCTGTCGCCCTCAAGGGTCATCTCTGTCAGATCACTAGACAGGTTCTCCAAGCGAGTGCGCTTGTCAACCTGCAGCTTGAGGTCGCCCATGGTATGCTCACTGTATCCGTCAGCTCGGTTCCGCGGCAGCAGGGACTTACATGTAAGGGTCGGCCTTTATCATACCACTCTCTGTCCAACCGGTCAGCTGGACGAGGATGGCAGTCTGTGGCGCCTTTCCCAGAGCTGCTCCAGAGTAGAGTGCTCGGAAGAAGGTGTCAAAGGCCATGGGTGGCGGTGCCTATGCCATACACAACGTGACGGGTGTCAGTAGAGCCGTGGAGGGATATAGTGTCGTTGCGATGCGCACCTGAGCAGCTATCCACTGTCCGCCCTTCCCGTCCTCCACGACATTCGCGTTGAGATACTTCCCGTCCACAACCACCGCTGTGCGGTCGTATGCGAGGACATTGCTGTACCGGTTATGGCGTCTGTGCTTGGCAGAGTTCTGCACAGAGTAGAAGACCTGCTCGGGGGACGGCCGAGAGCT
Source organism: Cryptococcus sp. VH57_BW (assembly GCA_024271845.1). Taxonomy (NCBI): domain Eukaryota; kingdom Fungi; phylum Basidiomycota; class Tremellomycetes; order Tremellales; family Cryptococcaceae; genus Cryptococcus; species Cryptococcus sp. VH57_BW. The sequence continues at coordinate 92,926 of JANBXI010000047.1, forward strand.
ATGGAGCGAGCACTGGACGCGGTAGGCTTCCCGCTCTGCGAGGAGGCGAAATGTATGCTCAGCTTTGCGGGAAGAGAGGGACATGACGGGGTAGATGTGGGAAGGGGAGTGTATGTGGGGAGGGGAGTGTATGTGGGGAGGGGAGTGTATGTGGTGGGTTGACAGAGAATGACACAATTTATCTAAGGTTACGATGACGTTGCGCACGGGACCACATCGTCGTAAATAATAAATCAATAGTCGCGCTTGAGGCGCAGCCGAGTGGAGGCTGTCTTGGCTCAATTTAGTACCATGATCTCCATCTCCTGTCCCTACTTATACGCTAGCCCCTACCTCAGACCATGTCCACGGCAGCCTCCATACCACGGTTTACCATCCCGCCACTCCCCCCACACATCCATCGCCGCCTCCGGCTCAGCTTGCACGATGACGGCGTTGTCCTCGCGCCAGAAAGCGGCCAGGGCGTCCTCGTCCGATGGGGCGTCAAGGGTAGGGTCGAGCCGTTCGATGGGGACCGGGGCGAGCTCATCCTGGGTGGGATCCTGGGGATAGTTCGACTGTGGGAAAGTGAGTCACGCCCCCTCGTGGACTGGACTGACAAACAGCTTCGCACTTGCTCGTGTTCCTCCCTCGTAACGGCACTCCCCTGTTCTCCGCCCATGCCGATGAGTCTGTCTCGTCGCATGAGGTATACAACCTCGGCGATATCCACGCTATACCCCTTACCCCAGACGACGCCGCCAGGTCCCACAAGCGACTGCTCGCGCTCCAGGCGTCCCGCCAGCCCAAAGGGAAAACACGGTGGAGCTTGGCGCTCCCAATCGTCGGTGCCAGCATCCTCCCCGCAGAGGAGCAGCACCTCTCCGAGGAGTCCTCCAGCTCAGACGACGAAGCCCCTGAGGCGGACGAGTCTCCCATTCCTCCCAAAACCCGTCAGTGGACCAAGTTCATGCCCAAGCTGCGCAAGTCGCAGCAGATCCCAGCCACCGCCGCGACCGCCGAGAGCGTCGCGGCCGACCCGCCCCAGCGGCAGGAGCTCGAGGATAAGATCGTCCGCCAGATCATCCGCGAGTTCGGATCTGGCTTTTTCTTTAGCTATGACTTTGACCTAACGCATACGCTGCAGGCGAAGCGGAATACGGTGGAGAAGCGCGCGGCGTCGGGTGCGGCGCTCTCAGACCTGATCACCAAGGACAATGGATCACTCTTCCCACCGTCTCGGGGGAGCACGCTTACGGGGGGACTGCCGCCAAACTTGATGGCGGAGGAGGATTTCGTGGAGCCTGATATTCGGGTACCGCTCTGGAGGAGAGTGGATGGGAGGTTCTTTTGGAACGAGTGGTTGATGAAGGACTTTATCGATCTGGGGCTGCACTCGTACGTCTTGCCGGTGATGCAGGGCTGGGTGCAGTCCGCGACGTTCACGATCCCCATCCCGCCCAACCAACTCGAGCCGGGTGTGTCACTCGGAGAAGTCCCCGTGGACTTCGTAGTGGTGTCGCGGAGAAGCAGAGATCGAGCGGGGCTGAGATACCAGAGGAGAGGGATCGACGATAATGGGCATGTGGCGAACATGGTGGAGACAGAGATGATTGTGCGGGCAAAGGTGAGTCACCATCTCGAGTGACAAACACTGACAGGCAGGTCGAGGGCAAGTTATCGCTTTTCAGCTTCACCCAGGTGCGCGGGTCGATCCCACTCAAGTGGTCGCAATCGCCCTACTCGATGAAGCCGCCGCCGGTCTTGAATGAGCCAGTGGACAAGACGTATGCAGTTGCCAACCTGCACTTCAACGACTTGACTTCGCACTACGGCCCTATCGTGAGTCGTTACCTCATCACTCGGACAGGCCTTGGCTAACCAACTTTACAGACTATCATCAACCTCTCAGAAACGGAGGGCAAGGAAGCAGTCGTCACCAACGGCTACAAAGACCTCGTCGATAGCCTCGACCGCAAAGACCTCAGGTACATCGGGTTCGACTTCCACGCGAAATGCCACGGCATGAAGTGGGAGAACATATCGGAGCTCGTTGCGTCCCTCGACTTTGATGAGATGGGGTATATGTGGACGTTGCAGGGGGAGGCTGTACGCGAGCAGAAGGGGGCTTTTAGAACAAAGTGAGCTTGGACGACGGAGGGAGGTGAGAGGGAAAGGGTGCGAGCTGATGGGGGATTAGCTGCATTGATTGCCTGGATCGGACGAATGTGGTGCAATCTGCTATTGCCAGGAGGGTGCTTTCGACGATGCTCATCCAGCTTGGCCTCCAGGCAGCTGGCCCCTCTGTCGAGAACGTGTTCAATGACGGTTCGTTTATGAGGTCCAAGCCGAACGCGTTATCACTGACAGCTGTCTAGTCTGGGCAAACAACGGCGACACCATCAGCCTGTGCTACGCTCATACCTCCGCGTTGAAGGGCGACTTTGTGCGCACCGGAAAACGGGACCTCAGCGGAATGGTGAGCTAGCTTGGCTACCCCTCACCAGTATGCCGACCTGACTCTCTCTGTCAGCTGCACGACGGGTTCAGCTCCGTTAGCCGAATGTTCTACGGTGCCGTCTCCGACTTCTTCGCTCAGGCCGTCATCTCCTTCGCGCTCGGGCACCGCAACCTGTCCGTGTTCCGTGAATTCCTCGAGACTCTGACGAGTGCGGATGCGGCGAGTGTGGTGAAACTCGACCGGATAAGGAATGTAGCGAGTGAGTTGAGTGCAGAGCGGAATTGGGATAGTCGGGGAAGCGGCTGACGGATGACAGTTGAAACATGTTCGGCGAGGGTACTGAGTGATGGGGAAGATAAGATTGCCGGGTGGATACTATTATCGCCTGAGGCTAGAACAATAAAGATTAGTGCATCTCTGGAGGAGAAGATTCTTGTGCTGGTGAGTAGCCAGTAACGCGTCCATGGCCTCCAGCTAACAGATGTTGGCTCAAAGTCGCGCAGCGCGCTATATGTTGTGTCGTTCAACTACTCGCTGGAGAAGGTCGTGGAGTTTACGCGTATCCCGTTGCGGTCGATCACCAGCATCCAAAAAGGTGATCTTTGCACTCGCGTCCTCGATGTGCAGAGCTAATATTAGACCAGGGGCATATATTTTGTCTACTTTGCAAGAGTCAAGCCGAGACCCAAATGAGGTAGGTTTGAAGGGTACCTTTGAGACTGCAGCAGTCACTGACAACCAAGCACAGAACGCAGGATTCATCGTCCACTTCTCCCCCACCGACGAGTCCACCCGCTACAGCACCTACTCCCTTCGCAACAAACCCCCCCACGTCGATCCTCTCGCGATAATCACAAATCCCATCCCGTCCGTCCAGCACGCTGTCATTGACCCCACAGCCGCAGAGTATTTTGCCTTCAAAGCGCTGCCGGGGCACGCGCCGCATGATGAGACGTGTAAGGAAACTGTGGATAGTATCGTGAGGGAGCTGGCAGATGCGTGCAAAAGGGCGGGTAATAGAAAAGATGATCTGGTAGTGGTGCAGGATATCGTTACGTGAGTTAAAGCGGACGTGGGGCATCGCTGACAGGTGCAGGCTCGCAGAGGCAGCGTCTTCGACTTCGTTGTTGTCCAAGATGGATTACGCATTCAAACGCTTCTTATGGTTATAATCATGATGCATTCTCATATCTCGTTTCCCTCCCCTTTCGACCAGGATCTATTGTTTGGTTAGAACCGCGAAGGCCCGAGCTAGTCAGCCAAGTCTCCACGTTACACATCGCCGTACACGTATGCTTGTTGTATGATACCGGCACTCACTACTGTTGTTATGTGTACAAGTCTCACATACAGAAAAGATCGCGGACGCTGCCCGGCCATCATACCCCGTGGGTCTTGCTCCAGTCCTCTCGGATCTTGTAGGTTGCACGCGCATCCTGATTATTCATTAGCTGGGTTTAACACTTCAGTAACTCACCTTCAGCACACCGACATCCACATCGTATACCTTCAACTCCGCCCCCACCCCGCACCCGCCAACTCTCCCGCGCAGGGGCGCCCAAATCCCGCTCCCACCCATAAACCCCTCCCGATCATCGCCACCCGCATTGCACATGATCCACACAGTCTCGGTCTCGAGCGACCGGACGAAACACAGTGCAGAGAGGAGAGAGGTCTCGTAGTCAGGGGTGTGCTCGTAGTTGTGTATGATTCTAACGTCAGCGGTGATAAAACTTGAGGTAGACTTACGGTTCACTGTCTGTGGCGAGCCAGTAGGTGGGGGCGAAGACGATGTCGACGCCGAGCCCGGCGAGCTTTTGAGATTCGCCGGGGTGGGACATGTCCCAGCCTGTTGGCCGTGTCAGCTCGTACATCGATCTGCAATGGAGAGCTGCGAGTGAATCCACATATCTGCATCCCAGCCTTCCCCCACTTGGTGTCAAACACCTGGTGCTCCTCTGTCCCCGGCGTGAGGTATTCCCTCCCCATCAGCGTCGCTCCCAGGCTCGTAAAACTCACCTCTCGGGATGCCACAAGTTTTTCTTCACATACTGCCCAGCCACTTTACCCGACTCATCTATGAAGAAGGCGGTGTTGCGCAGCGTTGGTTCGACAGTCTCCTCGGGCGTGAGCGGATGCTGCTGGAGGTACTTGGCCCACGCCAGTTGGGCAGCTGTGATCTTGAAAGAGCGGGGTTGTTTGGTTGTGAGCGGGATGTGGGAGAACGGAGAGGCCGTGGGGGTCGGAGCGTGGTCCTCTCGTGCCGCGTGAACGATGGAGCCGACAAGACAGACTCTGTGGTGTTTGGCGAGGTCTTGGAGGAACGCCAGGAGGTGCGCGGATGGGAAGGTGAGGTACTGCGCGAGTCAGACGAGTTAGCGCGCCCTCCAAACTCAGGAACTAGGCCCACCCCCCCCACTGACCTGACGGCCCTCGTTGGCGATCCCCTGCAAGAAGTACTCCGGGAACACCACAACTTCTGCTTTCTCAACAGCCGCACGCTCAACTGCGGCGACCACATCCACCAGATTCTGGTCGAGCGTTGGGAAAGGCGAAGTGGAGTGGGGTTTCTCCAGCTGGGGAGGCCCCTCAGGGGCGGACGCGGGACTGATCTGGGCAAGAGCGACACGCATTTTCAGTTTTGAGTATGTGAAGAGACGAAAAAGACGAGAGGCAGTTTTCAGCACTGGAGCACATGGCATGGCCGGAGTCGGCTCTCGTTAGGCGACAAGTGTCCGGCTCTCGGCGGTGGGGCCTGGCCGCCCGACCTCAGGCACGATTCGGCGAGCTTCCGTCTTCCCCTGTGAGAAGGCTAGGCCTGAGGAACTGTAATGGGTACATGATATGTACGGCCCTGCAATTGTCTTGGGCACAACTACGCCCCGTCCACCAGACTCTTCAAGCTAGCAATCACCTGCTCTTCACTCTGTCCCTCCGCCCACCACTGTCCACTCGCATCATCTATCGCCTCGGCCTTCGCAACCTCCCGATTATCCACCGGGACAAACCACCTCCCCGCCTTCCTTGGCGCCTCTTCCCCCCCCCTCTTTCGTTTCGCCAGGTAGTTGAGGTACTCAAGCGAGTGGGTTGTCTGCTGCGGGATGGGGATCGCACCGGGTGTGATGGGCGGGCCGGAGAACCACAGTACTTGGCCACGCGAGTCCCGCTCGAACAGGCGTCCTACGACAGTAGACATCTCGTCAGCTGGCGTACTTCCCGTAGCACATATCAAAGCTCACCAGTCTGTGGAGGCAACATCTCTTTAGACGTCGTTGTGTCCATTGCTTGTTGCCCTCCAATCACCGACGCGATAGTCCGGCTAGCGGACTTACTCGGGTGCGGGACCGCCGCCGCCGCCGCCGACTGAACAGACGGGGGACGGTACGCCGAAGGCGGAGGAGCCGACGGATGGGGTGTCACCACTGGTGCAACAGCGGGAGTGACCGGCGCAGGAGCTGGTCTTGCCCTCGTCTGCCTCTTCGGCCTATCCTCGTCATCGTCGTCGTCGTCGTCGCCACCGCCACCGAGGGGCTTCTTTGGCTCGCCGATGAATCCTGGGCCTTCGATGCCGCGGACGAAGGGAGAGGCGACGGTGCGGGCTTCGACGATGCGGTCGAATGGGACGATGGACATGAACTCGGTTTGGCGTAGTTCCTGGTTTGGTCAGCTATGGAGCTCTACAGCAAGGATGACTCACATCTGGAATACAACTGTTCCAGTTTTTGATCCGGACGATGTTGTAGTCTCGGTGGTTGAACCTCGAGTTGCAAACATCTATTTGTCAGTCATGTTCATAAACGACGAAACTCACAGACTGGCCAGCCGGGATAGTATTCGCCCTCCCGAGGACGCCCTCTGACGTATTTTACAAAGAACTGGATCGAGATCTTTTGCAAGATATCTTCCACGGGGTGATCACAGAATTGGCCCGTTTTAAACACCTCGTGCTCGTAGAACTCTTGGTTTACAGGGTGAACAGTCTGACGTTAGCGATACTCCTGACAGAATACAACTCACCTGCTCCGGCCTGTAGTACCAGCACACAGAGACGTGGTGTGTCCTTGCCCTGTTGGTGGGCACAAAGGTCTTGAAGATCTGGCCGATGATGGGTTTTGTCGCGTCGTCCGGGTTTATCAGATGCACAAAATCACCTATTTGTCAGCAATGCTGCAAACCAGAGGACACTCACCAAGTCTGTAAGCCTGTCCCTTGTGCCTTGCCTCCTCCGTGAAAATTCTGTCCTTCGAGCCAACTCGGAAAGTAGTGATTCCAAACCCGACCTGTTCCTCCGCCGCACCCGCACGGAGCTCCTGCGTAGCTTCGTGCAGGGACCGGGCGTTTCCGGGCCCAGCGGGGAGGGACGCGAAAAGGGTGGGCGAGGGGTCTGGGACGCCCGTGGCCGGGAGAGGTAATGGGAACGGCGCTGTGAGGGCGTTGTACAGCCTCTGCAGAGTGAGAACCTTGCCGTACTCGATCGAGCCGTCGTGGTACCAGCGCCTGCCCTTTTCAAAGAGCCGGACCATGTCCATGTCAAAGTCGCGGAGGGTATGGTAGCGGCTGTGGTTGACTGAAGAGATGATGTTCTCGAAGGAGAGAGGAGTCTATTCGTCAACTTTGGTCGAGAAAGTTGGGGACTCACGTTGAAGGAAAGGTACGGAATGTCGGCGACTCCAGGAAGAAGCTCGAGAACCTCGGCGAGGCGCTCTCCCCTGGGAGCAACGTCAGGTTTTGCAAGAGGTGCTGGAAGTGATAGCTCACTGGATATCCTTATACTCAGTCACCGCCCGCAACACCTGCTGAATTCTCCGCGGCCACTCTGCTGGCCCACCCGCCGTCGCCTCATACTCTGGCGCTCCCTCGCCCCACCATCCGCTCCCGTGGATCCCACCGGGAGCCGGATTGCCAGGAAGCACCGGACGAGCCCCAGGCCACCGGGGGAGAGTAGCATCCCTCGCAGCGATCACCGCCTGATCGGCCTCGTACTGCTCCTGGAGTTTCGCCTTCTCCGCTGGCGATGGTGAAGGGGGCGGCCGGTAGTTGGAGACAGCGCTTGGGGTGCGGCTTATGGAGTGTATGGGTGCGGGTGAAGGGGCAGGAGGCACAACCACAGGGACGGGGGACGGGGCTCTGGGTGCTGGTTCATGTCGGTGCAGAGGGGTAGACGAGGTTATAGGCGCAGCAAGAGGGGTGGGAGCAACGGCAGTGGGTGGAGGAGCAGCTTTGTGAGCGGGCAAAGGTGCAGCGGGAAGCTCGGGGATGGGGGTCTTGATTTTGGGTTTCGATTCCGGAACGGGAGTCATAGCGCCTCGAGGAGGAATGGAATCTCGCTTGGGCCTGCGGCCAGGCTTCACGGGGCTGCTGTGGTACGGGTCCGCGCTGGAAAACACCTGTGACTCCGCTTTCGTAGCCCAGTCTCTCTCAATCTGCTCTTCCAGTCGCTTGGCGTCCGACCAGATGGTGGACTCGTCCTCGTTGTCTATTTTGTCAGCGATGTATCTACACAAAAACGACTCACAGTGTTTGGCGTTGAGGAAGACAAGATGCAGCTGCCTGTAGAAGGCTTCGGGGGTTGCATACGCCTGGGCCCCAAGTTGCGTCTTCGTATCGATGTCAGTAGGGGCAGCTACGAATGACACATCGCATTGAGCTCACCGAGATGTGGTCCAAACACTCCGGCTCAGGGATAGCCTGGTAGTAGTCCTCGTACAGTTCCTTGTCTGGGAACTCGCGAAATATGTCGGACAATCGGCGGCTACGACGCGTCTTGACGTTAACACGCACCGCGCAAGTTGCGGCCGCATATCACAGACTTGCCTTCCAAGCCTCGCCTTGTACACTCCTTCAAGGATCTCTTTGCATGCCTGCCACTTTTCCTCGTCCATTCCCTTCCCGTTCACCAGTCCCGGGTAAGTCGCAGGGACGGGAGTTGCGTTAGCTTTCCGAGGCGGCATCGGGGTCGAGGTTGTTACGAGTTCAGAGGTCGCCGAGCTGCTGGAAGTCGGTTGGGGTATCCCTAACAGAGGCAGCTGTTGTTATATCTGGTTAATGGTTGAGAACGGAAGCTGGTGTGAAGTGATTGGTCTACGTGTTCGTGGTGCTGCTTGTCCCATGTTTACGGCTGCTTGCTTGTTGCTTTCAAGCATGGTGTTGCCAGCCAACATGAATGATGACGTGGCATTAGTGCTGAATAGAGGCAAGGCTTATATAGTATTGAGAGTGGCTGAGTTGTATGTAATCGGGCGCGGAAGCTATTAATAAGGGTTTGCCCAGGCAGGCCCGGGCCGAGTCGCGGTCGCTAACCGCCGAGAAGCACCGTCAGCGCCGACCACCGGGACTCAACCTGTGTTTTCGACTTCTGGGCCTTGACGGGGGTGCATAATCAACAGACACCCCTTGGGACCCACATCACAAGCACCCTCTCAAGCATGCTCTTCCGTCTGTGACTTCACCCCCAAACATGTCTCCTGCCGATCCCACCTCCGACGCCAGCCAGGGAACATCGCACTCGCCGAAGCAGCGTAAGCTGAACAGAGTCCACCCCCAGCTGAAGCGTAACTCGGCATGCTTGCCATGCCGCCGCCGCCGCATCAAATGTAATGCTGGCAAGCCGCATTGCTCCTCGTGCACGAGGAGTTTCCACTTTCTGGCTCGGACGCACCCGGACGAAGAGAGGGACGCGAAAGGCGTGCAGTGCTTTTACGACGACGATGCGCTAGAGCCGAACGAGGATGAGGAGCAAGAGAATGTGTCCTTCCCGTCGAGTGAGGCTGGCCCGTCAAGGGGCGTCAAGAGGAAGGTGACCGTTGAGGATGAAGACCCGCGAGAGGTGATACAGAAGCTCGAGGAGCAAGTTGGTGAGTAGTATCCCTTTGCCTCGTCGGCTTAATCGCGCTGAGGCTCATCGCCACTCATCTACAGCATCACTACAGAAGTCGCTCAGAAACTCAGTGGCCCCTCCCTGCGAAGCAGCCCCACCCTTGCCAACAGGTTTCGCGCCGAGCGATTTCAGCCCAGCCTTCAATCTCCGCAACGACCCCACACTCTGGACAGGCCCTCCCCACACCGCCAGGGAGATAATCGACGGCATGATGTCGACCTCCGACTTCACTCCCGGCCTGTCGGCCAACCTATACAACCCCAGTCAGACTAACTGGGTTCTTCCAAGGCAAGAGTGCGTAGGGCCGTCTATAGCACAGGGTATCTTGACAGGCGGTAGTCGGCTAGACACGTTCCCGCCGTCTTCGAGCGGGTACGATGCGCTCGATGGGGAGGCGGGGAAGGTGGGTGGGGAATTCTTGGAGCTGTTGTGGCCTGGGTGGCCACCAACCCTCCCAACACCAGGTGAGTCGATATGCATTTCGGGAAAAGGGACTTGGGCTGACTCTTTCGTCAGCCATGCTTGATCATTTGTGAGCGACTGGGGCAAGTGCACGCGGAGCCATGAATCAGACTGATAATGTGACCGTAGAGTCGAGACGTTCTTCACCATGGTCCCCTCTGTACCAAGGGTCCTCAACCGCCAATCCTTCTTGCGCCGACTCGCCCTGCCCCCTACCCACGCCGACTTCCCCCACCGCGCCCTCCTCCACGCCATCTGTGCCGCTACCTCGCGCTACTCTGCCGCCGTATCCGTCCGCTCTGTTGCTGATGGGATCAAACGGGCTGCAGAGCTGGCGCAGCAGGCGAAGGGCAAAGGCTTGAGCCATGATCCCGCGAGTGAGACGTGCTTCTCGGACCGAAATGCGATGTATGCGTTCGAGTTCATCAAATATAATCATGTCAATGGCAGGGGGTTGTTTGATATCCTCCAAGCAATCGTGAGCGCCACGCTATCTCACTCCTCGGACCATGAAAGCCATTCGCTTACCCCTCACAACTCCTCAGATTATTCTGGGCCACTGGAGCCAGTCCAACTCTCGATGGATGGACGGCTGGGTCATGATCGGCGCTGCTACCCGACTCGCCATCTGCCTCGGCCTCATGGACCAGTCGAGCGACGACCACAGCTACGGGAATGTACGTCGATCGGTGCTGGGTCCCCCGGCGGACGATGCGGAGCGGGAGGAACGGCGCGCGGCAATGTACTATATGCTGTGCTATGATGTGACGACATCGGCGTCGTCGGGGTGGGCGACAACGTTGCCGGTGGATGAGCTGGTGAGCTGCCATTGAACAATGCTTGTGCTGGACTGTTCGATAGCTGACGGCTGGGTCTAGACTGTGAAGCTGCCCTCGTCGAGAGTCAACTTTGACAAGGGAGTGAGTGTCCAGTTGTCATTACCGAACTTCAGTCGAGGGTCGATAGCTGACGATCGCGCAGGGCGCAATACCAGAGAACCCTCAAACCTACCACTCTGCCGATATCTTCTTCCAGTGGGTCTCTGATATTTATGTCCCCTCAATCTCCCACTGACAAGTATGCAACTATAGGCACCCAGTCGCAGACAGCTTCGTCATGATGATCAAGGGCAAGATCCTGCTAGGAAGGGTTGGCAAGTTTGTGCGGCGTATGCGGCAGATGGAGGCTAGGGAGAAACTGCTTGCGAAGGATATGCCGCAGTTCCGTCAGCTGGATGGGGACATCTCAGTGTTCAAGTGAGAACAGTGCAGTGTCCTTTGGCAACGCGGTCTTTGTTGCTGACTTTTCATTCGGAAGTCTGACTTTCCCAGCGTCGCTGCGTGATCCGGTACAGTACAAGAAGGGGTACGCCAAGGGTATGGATGCCGACCTCATCGTAAGCTGTTATGTTCGTATCCTTTTGAGACATGTCACTGACAGGTTTTGACTCGTCAGAGCGCTCACCTGGTCCCCCATATCGCCGCGATCCTCCTGCACGAGCCCTTCGCCGATCTGGATAATCCTACGTGTTCCTCCGCGGCGCGGCTCTTGACAGAATCGAGGGCATGCTTGAACGTGGTTTACTTAATAGTCAGCAGCAGTGCCGATATTTCGTATGTGGTGGTGCCGATTACATCATGTGAGCAGCTTCTCTTTTGTCGTGCTAGGGGCATCTGAGGCTGACATCCGACGTCTGTAGTGTGAGCAAGGCCGGATCACGCTATACACACGCTATACATATAGCCTGCAAGTATTGCTCTGACATTTATATAGCTATCTTTTCACCGCTACTCGGGTATTGTTACTCTTCTACCAGCATGCTCTAGAGACTGGGGATGGCCAGAGCGCTGTGACCTTTCACTCCGAGATCTCTGTATTCAGGTGAATCTCAGTTCGGTCCCCGTCCGTCACAACCCCCCTAAACTAACACCATACCTCAGGATGGCATTCTCCGCCCTGTCGTCACGCTTCTCCATGGGTGCTCGCCATCTCATGATGATTGACATGATGGTGAGCCGTATCGAGCAAGAGGTCCTCGGCCAGCCCGTTGTCAACGGCGATTTCTCCGCCCTCAAACCCCCCCCCCATAACGACCCTCAAGCACTCTCCTTCGCCGTGGACGGGCCCTCTGTCATCCACGGCTTTGTCTCATATCAGGGCCAGTCGGGCGTCCCCGGGACCCACCCAGACGGGTTGCTGGTCGGCGAGCTGCATCGCTCTCGGGCTACGGCGAACAGCATATCGCGCGGGATGAGCTTCCACGACCTGCTCGATGCAAGGCGCGGATTCGTGGGGAGCACCTCACGGAGCAACAGTACGACAGGGAGCGCGTCGAATGGGCCGAGCCCGAATGAACCCCGCAAGTGGCTGGATATGTCACGGGCGGGCGCGCAGAGGGCAACAGTGACGATGCTGAGTCCGGAGGGCTCGGAGAGGGATACGAGTGGACAGCCCAGGGGGGTGTCGGGGAGTGGATCGGTGATGCCGGCGGCGGTGTCGGGTGTCCCGAATGGGGATCCGATGGGGAAGTTTGGAGTCTGATGGATATATTGGTTGGTTGAAGGTTTTCCATAGGCGTGAGGGGTGAGGGTCATGTATTGTAACTGCGGTACTCTTGCTTGCATCTAACCGGCATGTTTATGAGTACTCCCCGTACTTCAAACTCGGGGCAGCACTTGCTCCTTCGAAATGCTAAGCGGATGGCGTTGCCAACCTTGGAAGATACGTAACACCGCCAGTATAGTCTTCGTGTGGAGCCTCAACATGCAGGTCCCGGGTCTGCACTGATAACCACGTCTCATCTCATTCGGTGCGGGTACTAGACTGTTACTCGCACGGGATACGAAGACAGCGTAAGGGGGTAACCGAGTTGGAGTTGTACACTACATCGAAGTCGCGGGCCCACTACTTCCGTAAAGCTACCTCCCGACTTCATCATACCGTACGGCTTTACCGCTTTACAGCTTTATATGGCTGATCGCGTCGCGACGAGGTATATGGCAGATGTATTTATAGACCCGTTATCAGTGGGTCTCACTAGTGCTATGTCTGTATGCATGAGTTGGTTGAGTATTCTCTTCATCTATCTACTCCCTTATCAGCTGCAGTATTCGAGTTGCTGCACATGGGTCGCCGGTAGGAAGAGGGGCGACCGTAGACATGACGTCATTGTCCTCAATTCTTTGCGGAAGATCGCCCGGAGAATTTACAGTTTGCAAGAGGGGCCTAAGGCTGCGATTATTTTTAGGTTCGCGTAATTAATGGTCGCTTCGGGAAGGCAGCAGCAGCGTGGGCAACATGGGGATCCGAGAATGGGGATGAGGGGGTGCCCCGAACTGTGGCAGAGAGTAGAGACAGAGCACTAGAGACAGAGTAGAGAACAGAGCACCAGAGACAGAGCATGGAGCAGAGTTTGACAGAGACGCAGAGAATGCACAACCATGCCACGCGCAGGAGAGCTAGGTTGGAGGGCAGCTTTCGTTTGTCTGCTGCACGGAGCTCGCGTGTCATGTACTTAGCGAGGTCGGTTCCGCATCCTGCAGGTCTTGACGACAGATCCATGTTCTAGGTACATTCCAGGTGCCAGGTGCGACGCAGTGTATAACGTGATCAGCTGGTGGTCGACCTTTACACACACTGGTCGCTGCGTCTTTGTCGTTTCAGCTCGCACCGTTGATTGGAAGCGGTACCGCACGTCTTTACCGAGCAGCCCTCGCCATGAACACTGCTGCGAGCCGTGTTGATTGTGGGAAAGCCCCAGAGCGGCTAGTGACTTGCTTGGGCCTGTCACCTTAGATGGGAGGCGAACCGCAATTTGTACCTATAGAGGGCTGTGATTGGGCTGGATAACGAGCCACATGACGACACGTCTGGATTGGCGTCTGCGTGTTCTAAAAAAAGCTCATTGCTACAAGGTTTGTCACCTCTCATCTCTCACCTCTCTTTTCTCACCTCTCACCCGCAAGCTAAGGTGCAGTCACCGGGCCGTGCTCGCGTGGTGCTGGGGTTAGGTATAGCGAATGAGACGCATCGGCAAAAGAACAGACGGCGATAGTGCACTATAAATATATACATGAAGAACTGCCCCATACACTGCGCAACTACCCGCACCCCCTTCAGCCTTGCCCCATCTGTCTCCCGCCTGGCTTGTATAAAAAAGCAGGCGCCCACTCCCCACTGCGACTCCCAACCAACCCACCGCCATCCTCCACCATGTCCCACTACACGGAGAAGGAGGACAAGCCTTTGGGCGCGCAAGATGCTGAGAGCGACCAAGACGCGAAAGCCTACAACGATGCCGACATATCCGTGAGCGCTGCCCACGGCGAGAAGGGCGGGTACGAAGGCGATACGATGGTCATTGACGGCCCTCGTGAGTCATTCGCATATCTCGTCTCGCGGCGGTACCCCTCTCATATTCACTGACCACTGTATTTTGCAGCCGGCGCTAACCCCGCTGAGGGGGGGGTTCATCGTTCCCTCAAGCAGCGTCACATGGCCATGATTGCGCTTGGTGGTGCTATTGGAACTGGTGAGTGACAAAGCGAGCACCGGTCCGAATGTCTGCAGGAGTGAACGGCGAGGAGGGAGCATCATCTGCAATGCCTCCCAGGCGCAGTTTGGGTTCATGACTGACATGGTATTGGCTGCATAGGTCTGTTCGTTGGATCCGGATCGGCCCTTCACACCGGTGGCCCCGTCGGCTTGTGGCTGGGTTACATCTTCATGTCTACTATGGTGTACGTCGGTTTTCTTGGCTTTTCGTTCTATCTCTGTCCAGCAATTGCTGACGCGAGACTCGTAATAGTTACTCCATGATGGTAGCGTTGGGTGAGATGGCGGCTCTTTACCCCGTAGCAGGAGCATTCACGCACTACGCCGCTCGATTCGTCGATCCCTCGCTTGGTTTCGCCCTCGGCTTTAACTATTGGTACTCCTACGCCATCAGTATCCCCACGGAAGTCGTCGCTGCGACTATCGTTATCTCTTACTGGGATACCACTACCCCCGCGGCCGCATACATCACGGTTTGCCTCGTCGGGATCTGGTTGATCAACTTTTTGGGCGCGCGAGCGTACGGCGAGGCAGAGTTCTGGTTTTCGTCGATCAAAGTTATCACCATCGTCGGCTTGGTCATTCTTGGTGTCATTCTCATGTGTGGTGGTGGTCCCGTGAGTGCCAGCTACCGCTTTCGAGATTGAACGGCAGCTGACTTTTGCTTGCAGAACCACGACCCTATTGGGTTCCGTTACTGGCGTAACCCTGGCCCGTTCAACCATATCTCCATCGAGAACGGCGACGCCGTGATCGGCGGGCGATGGGGCGAGTTTCTCGCTTTCTGGGACGTCTTTGTGCAGGCGGCCTTCTCCTTCATCGGTACCGAAATCATCGGTACCACCCTTGGTGAGGCAGAGAATCCCAGGAAGACTGTGCCAAAGGCTATCAAGAGGGTTTTCTACCGTCTCCTGTTCTTCTACGTTGCCGTGAGTAACGAGGCGACGTCTGGTTTGGCAACGAATCTGGGACTGACAGCTGGTAACAGGGAACCTTCATCATCTCTGTCCTCGTCCCCTACAACGACCCACGTCTCCTAAACGGCTCTGGTAACGCCCACGCGTCGCCCTTCGTCATCGCCATCTCCGACGCAGGCATCAAGGCCCTCCCCTCCATCGTCAACGCTGTCCTCCTCATCTCTGCCTGGTCCGCCGGTAACTCAGACCTGTACGCTGCATCGCGTACCCTCTACGCGCTCGCGCTTGAGAGGCAGATGCCCAAGATTTTGAGGCGATGCACCAAGAGAGGTTTGCCCATATGGTGTGTGGTCATCACTGGTGTGTTTGGTGTGCTCGCCTACATGAACACTGGTGGGGACACGGCCGTGACGGCGTTCAACTGGCTGTACAACCTTTCTGCTATCACCGGTATCATCACCTGGTGGTGAGTACTCCTCCCTCCCTCCTGCTTCCTTCTTTGTCTCGTTTCCCCCTGACACACTTCTACAGGGCTATTCTGCTCTCATACCTCCGATTCTACTACGGTCTCAAGAAACAGGGCCTCAGCCGTGATGACTTCCCGTACGTCGCGCCCTTCCAGCCTTGGCTCTCGTGGTACGGCTTCATCTTCTTCTCCCTCATCATCCTTGTAAGTGCTGTCTGCTGGATCATATTTTAGCCTTTGCCAGCTGATGCGAGACCATCTACAGTTTAATGGTTTCACCGTCTTCCTCAAGGGCAACTGGGACGTCTCCGCCTTCTTCGCTGCCTATATCAGTGAGTCATCGACACCTTGTCTCCCCCCTCTCACAGTATATGCTGACTCTCCTCATTTCAGCCATCCCCATCTTCATCGTCTGCTGGGTCGGCTGGAAGCTCGTCAAGAAGACCAAGTGGATCCCGCTTGCCGAAATCGACTTCCATAGCGGCCGCCGCGAGCTGGATGAGCTCGAGGCCCTCGACAACGAGAGGTTCAAGGTGGAGGGCAGATGGGCCAACATTATGTCGTTCCTGTTCTAAGTAGTGTTATCATCCGTCTTCGGGGAGGGGGTGTTCAATATTATAAGGGGTATCTTGCCTGAATAGGCGAGGCGTTGGGGGAGGGGTAAAGGAGCGAGCGAGGCTAATTGTGTGTTCATATATTTGATGGTTTGTCTCACGATCAGCTGTCGGCACGTCCCCTATCATTGTATCGTCGATCGCAGAGCTCAGAGGATGTCTTACATACCTGGATCTGCGACTTATGCATGTCATCAGCCTACAGAAAACAATGCCTCTGAACGATGCCCGATGCCATGGATGCGATCGTGCGCGCGCCGTGCTCTTTAATCGCGGGCTGACGGGGCCCCGTCGAGATTGATAAGGACTTCGTTCATGACCGTAGTTGATGTTGATCATTGACATGGAGGTCTTTTATTCTACCTCTGAGCTGGTCTTCCATCCAGCCCTCGCCCACAACAGCTTCAAAACGAAGTGTGTCGGCACCCCCAGCTTCCCAGCAAAAAGGTCGTCGTCCTCACCACTATGTCCCCCTCAGCCCCATACCCGTACCCGGTCACCAACACGGAGCTCATCTCCACCCACTCCCTCATCAAGCACTTTGAAGGCGGCTATTTCGCACAGACCGTTGCTCTCACCTCGTCCCTCCATACTGGCTCCTCGGAGTCCCCTGCCAATGCTGTATCGACGGTGCTTGAGGGTCGGGAGCAAACAGCGTCGGGATCAGGGACGGAGCTGTTGGGCGGGAAAACGGGCGGCAGTGAGGGGCAAGGCGGGCGAGGGGAGAAGCTCGATGCGACTCTGATCTATTACCTGCTTACTCCTGGCTCGTGCCGTGGGCGTATGCACATGAACCTCCATTCTGTGGGTCAACATCACTGGCCTCCACGGCACGATGGTATGGTCGTATGCTTTGCAAGAACTAACGGCGTACCCGTCTCAGACATTCCACATTCATCATGCCGGGCGAGCTCTGTACACCCTCATCAAGCCCCCCGCCACCCCCTCCGAGCTCCCGTTCATCCACAGGGTGCTCGTAGGCTCCAACCCTTCCATCGGGGAGGTCACTCAGCTGTTCGTGCCAGGGGGGTGGTGGAAGGCGAGCGAGATTCCAGAGGAAGATTTGTTGTTGCTGGACGCGCCGGGCGCGGATGTGGGGCTGCAGGACCGGATCGGGTGTTTGATCAGTGAGGTGGTGGTGCCGGGGTGGAACATAGACCAGCACCAGTTCATTGACGAAGAGAAGGTGAGTCTGGGGGTTGTATCAATGGCTTGTGGAGTATAGAGGGAAAACACGCAGGTTCTGATGGCTGACGCGTGCCATGCGCCTTGCAGCTGAAGGCGATGTGGGGCGGGCAGGAAGGCTGGGAGTTGTACACCAAGTATATAGCGGCACCCAAGGGCACCCCCAGCACGATATATTAGAGATTGCGTCACTGTTCAGTGTAACAGCTATCTACTGGAAGACGGCATCGCCAGTTTAGACTATTTTAAGCATGTGAATACTACTGCTTCTTGCCCTTCATCCATTCTTGGATTTGCTCCTCCGGCACTCCGTCCAGACGGTGGACAAGGTAATCCACCTATCATTGCGTTAGCTGTTCCGTTGGTCAAGTGGTAAGACGCATAGCTCACCTCAACATCCTTAGTGAGCGGGATAACCCAGTCCCTGTACATCCCCACGACGGCCTTCAGGTCAATCTTGCCCCTGGCCCCCATCTCCTCGTCCGACACCTCCACCACCCGTCCGTCCGCGTCCATCTCACCACCATACACTCTCGCCTTGTTCGCAAGCCGAACAAGGAGCTTGGCCTCGACTTCTGGCTTGGTGATGAGCCCAGCGAGAGCGTCCGTGTTGGGAGGGTTGGAGAGGATGTGAGGGATGAAATCGTGAGGAGCAGATATGAATTTGGACTCGGACACGAACATGCCTGAAGGATACGATATTAGCGATGGGACAGACGTCTGTCAAAGGAACACAGATCTTACCGAAGTGGATCCTTCGGCTCAGAGCCTGGAGCACCTCCACATCACGCGTCGCCGAGCTCCCATAGTTGCCATCATCCTCCAGCGCCTTGCTCTTCCCACCCAGAACGCCGGTGATGCCGGGCACGATGTGCTCGATGTAGAATTGAAGGATGCGAGAGTTGACGTTGACGGATGGGTGAGTGGCAGCGGGCTGGAAGAGGAGGGAGGGGAAGGTCTGGGGTTTGATCACAGGGGCGGGGAGGCGTTCACGCGGAGTGAAGGGATGCTCGTCGGGGCTGTGGGCAGTGCAGTGTTAGCATGGGACAGCCCGGGATAGACCATGTTCGCACCTGGTGAAGCGGCGTGCTTTTGCTGTTGACGTGTCGCGTTGTCAGCCTTGTCTCAGTCTCTATAGACGAGGAAGTAACCCATACAGTGGAAGCTCTCTGTCTCGAACAAGAACCATTCCAGCCAGCTCCCGTCAAATTCCAGCTCATCCTTGAACGCCCCATACTCGTAGATCTTTTTATTGTATGCAAACTGTGCCCGCTCAATCAGCACTACATGCAGTGTAATCCGACTGTTAGTCGCGGCTCATCACGGTAGAGATAAGAGAGAATGGGGTAAGACGTACAGAATATGATGGTGTCCTCCAGCCGGATGAGCTGGGACCGGATGCTCTCGAGGGAGAGGAGCTCTTTGGGGTCAGCACCCGTGGTAAAGTTCATGATGACGAGTGGAGCGGTCATAAGATGTGGCTCAGAGTTGCTGCATAGATGAACCGCTGTATATCTAGAAGAGTCGCGAGATCAGGAGGTCGGTTTGTTACGTGGCATTGCTGAGTCGTCAGGTCGTACACTAACATAACAATGCACCAACAGGCTGAGCATATCAAGAGGGGTCGCTTTTCTCATGCATACAGGAATCGACTCCGCTGACGCTTCTGGCTTACCGCTCCTCCTGTCCAAGTCGGCCGGCCCCCAGCAGCCGTAATCAGCGCAGCAGTCCAGAAAACGGCGGTCACTCTCTTCTTAAGCTTCCACTACGGTTGATTATTGACCGCTTTGAGCCTCGTTGAGAACCCATCATGCCTCCTGATCACATCTGATCCTCGTGATGAACCACACTAAGCATCTCTGTAGAACGTTGGTCCCCTCCCTTCGACAGAAGCCCAAGAACTGACTCTTCCCTATCCGATCGCCAGCTTTTCATGTCCGAACCCTGATTGCCGTGTCCAAACCCAATGCATCTCTACCCCTTCGCTTCCTCCTTGCCCCCCTCTACACTCCCTGTCGCCTTTTCTCTCAGCTCCTCGGGCACCCACGAGAGAGGGAACCCTTGCACACCGCCCACCATCTGTCGCCGCGGCATCGTTGTCTGCCCCGGTGCCCACGTGAACGGGTTCTTGCGTCCCTTCTTCTGGTGGCGCGAGATGAGATGTCGGTAATCTAATGGCACATCCGCGGGGAGGGGGGATTTGGGGTTCTGCGCAGGTCCAACTCTAGCCATCAGTATTCGTCCTCGACCCACAAAAAAGACATGCCATGGGCCCGGCCCAACACGCCACCCAGAACTCACGCTCGCAGCCTCCACTAGCCTGTCCAGCGTATCCGACGCCGCCCGTCTGTTCTGCAGCGAGTTGCCAAAGCGCTCCTCGCTTATCTTTACCCACCCCTCCTTGCCATCCTCCGATTCGTCCGCGAAAAACTCAGCATGCCCGGGTTTCGAGGGCGACCACCTCGGGCCCGCGAGGAGCTTGAAGCGGTGGACCGCCTCGGGCGCGGGGAGGGGCAGGCGGGCAACGGGGATGAGGAGCACCGTCTTGGTGTAGAATTTGTGGTCGGGCTGAGCGAGGTTAATCGATGTCCTCACACGGATGGGGGCGGTAGGGGGGACAAAGGCGTTCGTGTTGGCAGCTGAGACACGACGACACAGCGACAGGCCCATTCTCGATTAGCTGTTGCCCTGCCAGCTACCACCACAGCAGCACAGAACTCACCCCGCAGGATATGCTGGTCCTTGTGGACCCTTTGCACGAGCTCCTCAATGGCCTCAG
This sequence comes from Cryptococcus sp. VH57_BW, assembly GCA_024271845.1. Taxonomy (NCBI): domain Eukaryota; kingdom Fungi; phylum Basidiomycota; class Tremellomycetes; order Tremellales; family Cryptococcaceae; genus Cryptococcus; species Cryptococcus sp. VH57_BW. The sequence goes on from JANBXI010000047.1 coordinate 113,220, forward strand.
CCTTGAACATCTGCAACCACCCCAGCGATGGCGCATCGTCGAATTCAAAAGTGGGCACGACGAGCCTCTTCCTCCCGCGGCGGGGGGGCGCGCAGACAATTGCTGTGGAGGAGATGGTGCGGCGCTGGATGGAACCGGAGGGTGGGAGGATGGCCCGCAGGCTGCGGGTGGGGGCGGCGAGGGACATGGTGGGTATAGGCAAGTTGGCAAGGTTTTGGTTGGTGTTCAAGTCTGTCTGAGCGAAAAAGGTCTAGAGACGCAAGACGTTTCGGGGCGGAGCTTCGCGTGCCTATTTTAAGTGCGCGCCTTAACTCCAGCGTCTCACCTACTCTCTACTCTGCCCAGGGTGCTGGTGATTTCATGACATGCACTTTTACATAGAGTATGATCGCATTCACAGGCCTGCCTTGGCTGGAAGGAAGAACATAGCTGGAAGGTAACACTCTGTAACCTGTCGGTGGAAGACGTGTGGGCGGAGGTTAGACTAAGGGTGAGTTGAGTGTTTGTTGCGCTTCATGCTACTGGACATGCCTGCCTGACATCTTCATGATCAGCCCATCCACAGCGGCTGCGGACTTCATCCCCATCGCTCGGCCCAGTGTGATGCCCTTCAACAGTTTCATGTCCTCCCTCTTTTCTTTACCGCCATCGCGCGATTCCAAGGTCAGCGACCGCCAGAGGATCGACCCCTTCTACTACTCCATCTCTCGACCCTTCAACCCCGTCCCCATCCCCACGACATTCGGCGGCGCGATCTCTGCTAGTCCAAAACCTGATCCCACAGAACCCTTTCACCACAGGCATACTTCGTTTCCGATCGAAGCATCCACGCAACCGTTGCACAGCTGGGCGTACCTAGCGATGAAATACAACCAGCGCACCTCGCAGGAGCAGGCCGCCGAGGCGTCCTGCCGACGACATCGAGTCGTCGGAAGCAGACAAGAGTCGATGCCTAGAAAAAGATCGCTTAAGATAGCGTGGAGCGGGACAGAAGTGATGGACTCGTGCATCCTGCGCGAGTCTACTGTCCACAATATCCCTCCTCCTACCTTCTCCATGCCGCCTCAACATCCACTATCAGCACTGCCACTACACTCTCCTCCCCGGTTCACCTCGGAGAACGCCCATCCAGTGCTTTTAGACGGTTCAGGATATCAAAGCATCGGCAGCATCGGCAGCATAGACAACATAGGCAACATTGGCAGCATCGGCGGTGACAGCGGCAGCGGCTGCGGCAACGCTCCGCCCGACCCTCTCTCAGTAGTCTGGCGAGGACGCAAGGCGATGCACCCGCAATCGACGTATGAACTGGTGCAGGCGCGTAAATTGGAGAGCCTTCCGTTGTATGGGAGCGATGAGACATGGATGAAGAGCGAGGTAGCAGGTGGGATGGGGTGGAGAAGGAAACATGGGGTGGAGAAGGAAACATGGGGTGGTGTGAGTGGTGGGTCTCGCTCGGTTGGGAGACGCTTCAATTGACTGTTGCGGAGTTGTATATATTTTGTGCACCGTCAGATTTGTCACTCACTGCTTACGATGCATAGGTCGCAATGCGTTATTTTCTGGCATCAAACGGTTCCACCTTGGGACCGTGAACGGCGAAGTAGCGCAGTAAACATCCTTGAGCGGTAGCGCTACATACGCCCAAGATTCCCTTTGATTTTGATCAACGGTGCTGTTTCTCAGGGGTTGGTCAAAGCCGACACTTTATCCTTGAGCGCAGGAGAGTGACAACTTATATTTGTCAGTAGACCTCGGGTAGACCGAATACGCCCCCATGTTCACGGTATAGTTTTTTGCCACTCTAGATCATCGCCGTAAAACAAGGCAGCATGAGATGATTCGTTTAGCGGTGGTCGGCGCACAGCACAGCAGCTGCTCGTTCATGGCGCGTCCTCCGCATGTTTGCATGGCGGTTTGTAGCGCTACATCTCCCTGTAAGTCCCTCGCAAGTACGCCGCTACTATCCATTATATCAGTGTGCCTGAGCTTGTCTACTTGAGATCTTGCAGCAGCACTCGCCAAACCGCCCATCCAATCCGGCCAAAGCCTTCCCCCCCAGAACCATCTTTACCACCCAAACGCCTTCTCGCCTCGGTGGTAGCCTCCGCATCGAAGATGCCAGCTGCCGACCGGGCATCAACGATGTGGGATACGATGGTAGGGGTGAACTCTGGGTGACCCTGCACTGTGAGGATTTGCGCGAGAGGCTTGGCCTCGGTCGAGTTAGGGTGAAGCTTGACCATGGAATGGACAGGGTATTTGGAGGATTTGGCGAGAAGTTGGCAGCCCGTAGGAAGGGTGGGGACATGGTCGCGGTGCTGTAGCGAATTGAGTGGGTCAGCATGTTTGCCATTGAAGATACTTGTCGTATCAATGCACCATCTGCTCAAGATACTGCGAAGTTATAGATGTTAGCGACGTCGGCTTTATAGATGAGTGACCATGAGAAGACTCACAATCTTGTCGTCACCACCTTGTCCCTCGGCATCGCCGGTCCACCAATATCTCCCTTCTCGAGTCAACTCGCAACCGTAAACTCCAATCTCCCAGCCATTGGTGCCAGTCACGCACTCCCCACCAAGCGCAAGAGATATGATCTGGTGGCCAAAGCAGACTCCGATGAGTTTGAGGTGCAGGTACTCGGGTGATGTGGCGATTCGCCGGATGAAGTCGATGAGGGGGGGGATGAAAGGGTTGGAAGAGTCGTAGGCGGTATGACCTGCGCAGAGACGACGTTAGAACCCACGTCATTGTTATGTTCATTCAATAGAGAAGGACGATAATCACGAGATCCGGTCATCATGACACAGTCATACGAGTCGGGTGCACCAGCTTTCAGCCGGTCCTCAGAGGGGTACTCGCGCTTCTCAACAACGTCGTACCCATCGATGACGAGCTTGACGTCTATAGACGAGTCGGGGTGTGTCGCGAGGGATGACAGAAGCCATTTCTTGTAGATGTCATAGTCTAGAGGAGAGAGCCAGCCTCGTCCTCAGATAAGCTCAAAGTGTCAGGCAGCCGTAACGAGCTCACAAGTGCCGGACTCAGCAAGGACTGCGGGGAGCTGTCGCAGTACACATTACAAGGTCAGAGGGAGACTGGTACTGAGCGAGCAGAGACCGTGAGCTCACAGGAGTGTCATTCAGGAGGAGGGCTATCCGTACAGTGTTCTTCGACATGTTGGAAGTGGGTGTGGGAAATAGACGAGTAGAAAGAGGAATAGAGACAGGTGAACATATAGCCTGGTGGGTGATGATGGGTAATCATTATCTCGGATAAATTGTTTAGCCTCATTGAAATTACTATGTGATCGAATAGCTAACATGTCAATGATGGGGTATTAAGTGCGGAAACTAACGCGACGGTATCTAGAGTCGCCGCTGAACATCTCCATCTCCACTTGGGCTCTGCATCCTATTCAAATCCGCTACTCATATCACTCACCATGCCCTTGGGCAAGGAGAAGTACTCCGATGCTCTTATCCCCCGCACGGGGCAGCATATGCGGCTTATCGCGGGCCCTCGAGAGGGTCAACGGAGCCTGTACCAACAGCATGTCCTCGACGTAAGTCCAGTCGCTCGCCTTCCTTCACCACAGTCTACCATGCTTATCAGCATGTCACGTCATTGTCGATCCAGGAAGATACATATACGGAGGCGCTATCTCATATCATCTCCCGCGACTTCTTCCCGGGGCTTCCCCAGCTCCACGCCACCAACAACTACCTCTCAGCTCTCACCAACAATGACCCCGAGCTCCTTTCAGCATCTATTCGGCGGTTGGCTGCTCTCGCTCACGAAAAGGAGCATGGGCGCAGGAGCATGGACGATATAGATGTAGAGAGGGCGCGGAGAGAGGAGCTCTCCATGGCGGGTACGCCATACATCGCTATGCCGGGCTCTCGCGGACGGATGCTCCGCACTCCCGTTGGAGCGCGTGGGTGGGACACGCCCGTGGGCGAGGCCTCTGTCCGTGGGAGGCGTGACGATCTTGGTGACTTTGATGACGAGCCTTCTGCAGGCCCGACACGAGCTTCCAAACGCCGTCGGGCTGGTCTCACCATCCGGGACGACTTGTCGCTCGACGCCTTTCAGCGGAATTATACGTCGGAGGATAATGCCTCGTTTGCCAAGATCGTCGACGAGGAGAACAAGCGCAAACGGGAAGAGCGGTGGGGATGGGCTTGGGAGGCGGAGAAGAAGGCCGCGGCCAGGCGGATAGAGGGTGAACGGTCGAGAAAGATGATCCTCGATGCAGCAACAGGCGGCCAGTGGCGAGTGAATGGGGAGGGGAAGCGGTTGACTGGAGGACTTGCGGAGGGAGGGCGGGACAAGATGGAGGGGGAGGCTTGGAAAGAAGTCAAACGTATCGACTTGGGAGAACATCAGGTGGAGGTGCAGGAGACTGCGCTGCCGCAAGGTGCGGAGCCGGAAGCAGGGCCCAGCGCACTTGTTCCTCATTCATCCACTTCTTCGCCCTCCGCACTCGTCAAAGCGGACCAACAATCCGAACCTGCTCCAGCCCTCATCGAGATGGCCCTCCCTCCGAAACACCCTCTGACTGAGGTTTTGTCAGCTGCTGGGCTGCCCAGCACTGTCTTGATCTCTAATAATGATGGCAGAGTTGTGCCGCATCACGAGGTGGCGGGTGGCGTCGATGATGGGCGGGGGCGCGGTGACGCGGATAAAGCGTCAAGAGAGAAGACGGAGAGAGATGCCATGGGCGACGAGGAGACTCAGCATCTCTCTCTAGGAGGTAGTGGTGCAGACATGTGGGGATTCAAGGTTCGTCATCACCCACACATCATCAGAGGGGTCTGGCAGCTGATATCTGTCCCCCTCGTCCCAGGCGCGAAACAACCTCGTGTACCCTCCAGACGCCGACTCAAACCCTTTCGACCAAGCACGCCGCCTTGTTATGCCCGTAGCCGACGCGCCTTCGATCTCCCATGCCAATACTAGGCTGCCAGAGGAAGACGCAGAGTCTGGTCTCCGCGGCCGTGTCGGCAGTATACGGGGGAGCAGTCCGTCGAGGAGCATAGTTGGGGCTGCCATCAGAGGCGCACCTTGTGAGTCCAGGACTACAACGACCAAAGCTGACCATTGCAGACCACCAGGAGCCCGAAATGCCCATCATCAACGACTATCCCCTCCTCCCCAGCGACCCCTCCCCTTCTCCCCAAGACCTCCCGTCCATCCTCACATGGGGCTCCCTCTTATCCACACCACGCGCGCTTGACAGCAGCGGGGACCCGCTCGACTCGACGCCGTCGTATAGGCTTCCTGAGACGAGTCGGCGAGATGAGATTGGCAGGAAGCTGGGGGATAAGGCCAGTCGATCGATGAAGCAGCGCGCGCGAGGATTTACACCCAGGGCGGGAGCCTCGGGGGGCCTGACCGCGAGTCTGAGGGCTGCGGCGGAGAAGTATGGAGGGTCATCGGGAAGCGGGAGGGTATCGGGCATGATGGCACCGCCGGCTACTCCACGGCGACAGGTCGATAGCTTGACGCCTGCTGCACGCAGTCTGCTGGAGAGGACCGTCGGGCGTACACCTGGGTCGAGAGGTGGCGCACTGGGGGGGTCGCGCAAGGGGGTAGGACAGACACCTGGTCCCAGAGGTCAACGCAAGTAGATGCATAGCAACGAACCACCGTACTGTACACCAATATGAAGACACTGTTGACAAATGATTTAACCAATATCTTACACTCTCCCCTCTCTCAACTTGCGATAATTCCCTCCCACTCCCCTCCCATCATTATCAACATTCGCCGCAGACCCGTCCGAACCCCATCTTGTCCACCCAGATGTCGCCGCACCAGCCGCCGTTCTGGGATAGGGAGTATCGAGTTCTGCCTGTACGTAGCCGGACGCCGAGGCAGCTGGAACAGCGGGTTTATCGAGTGGGTTGTTTGGAAGCAGTATTAGCAGGTGTGTCAGCTAAACCGGCAAGTTGCTTATAAGCTGATCAGTACACACCTCCATCGTAACGAGCTCGAGGGTGCCCGTGGCGGTTATCCCACGCCATGGAGCCCTGGCTGCTGCCCCCATCAAAGTAGCCTGCGGACGACGCAGCACCTCCTCCCGGGGTGCCTGTCCCGGCATGAGAGGATACGGTCTGGCTACCGCCTTGAGTGGGAGCAACACCGGCCGGCATGTACCCAGGAGGAGGGCCGGCAAGCTCTGAGATTGGGGTCAGCGAGAACTTCCAGTGCGCACACCACATCACTCACCCCTGCCTTCAAGATAGCCATAATGCCCCATCCTCCCTTGCTTCATCTTCGACGCATCAAACGGCTTCATGCCCCCCTCAGCCTGAGGTGGCGACAGACTCTGGGCGGATATGGGACCCATCATAGTGGGGTTTTGCCCGCTCATCGCCGTGTAGGGATAGTAGGGGTTGTACTGCCCCCGCATGCCTTGCATTCCCTGCATGCTTTGCATGCCCCCACCTTGCCCCCCACCTTGGCCCATGATGCCGCCCCATTGGTATGGGTTGTATATCCCCATTTTTGACCTAAGTGGCGACGGCGTGACCAGGGGATGGGGTCGGGGACGTCGAGCATCGTTTGTTGTGCGGGCGAGTAGGAGATTTGGAGAGGTGCCGTGGGAATGTGGGGTTATCGGTTCGTTATTTGGAACGGGGTGGCACAGCATGGGCAATGAGAGACGATATGGGCAAGAGGGGAGGATAAGGCAAATGGGTCAGCACGTATACTCGTGTAGATCACACGCCAAGGAGTCCCAAATTTCCAAGCCAACAAGGAAGATGTGTCTAGTGAGTCGCAGCGGTCACAGCCCCTTTGACGGAGAGACTAGCCCATAGCCAGGAAGAGTAAATGGTAGGGCAGAATGTTGTTGGGGATGGGATCAGACGATAGAACGAACCCAGAAGACCCGAAGCCCACCATACCCAAGCTCCCTGCGCCGATCTCGGAGCCCATGCCTATGCCACCTATGCCCATACCACCCATGCCCAGGCCACCAACACCCAAGCCACCCATACCCATGCCTGCACTCATCCCACCGCCCATTCCCAGCATTGAAGGACCTGCCCTGCCACCGCCCATAGGAGTGCCCATCATCGGCCTCCCCTGGTTTCGGTCGGGCTGAGGTATACCGCCAAGCCCGCTGAGCCCAAAACCGATACCCCCGTATGCCGTAGGCTGCGCGGCAGGCTGCTCGTACGCTAGCTGTCTGAACGGGTGGCCGCCTCCGATGGCTTGAAGTGCCGATGGGTGGGAAGGAGGGGACATGCCGAACATTGTGGGGCACTGAGAAGGGTGCGGGATGGAACGAAGGAATGTGAGGAAAAAGCAAGAGGGGAGCAGCATATTATACTGGCCATCCAAATGATCTCTGAGGGCCTCGACAGACGGATGCGGGGTGTACCCCCTACTAAGGAGTCCTTGGGAGGGGCGAAAGGAAGGCAGGCCCCTTGGTGAAAGGAGGTGGCAGGAGACGCTAAATAACTAACCGGCCCACTCACATTTCCATGTACGCAGCTTGCTGCTCTTCTTGAGTCATGTTGTGGATTGCTTGCTGGTCGCCCTGCGGATCATAAAAATTCACTCCTTCGCTGCAATGCATGGTCAGCAGACACAACAGTCGAATCACGCATTTGGCATGTCGTACCCTTGACCACCCGGGACCATAGATCCGCCGTCTCCCATCATCCCCCACCAGTACGCCGGGTCCCAGTACCCTTGCCCGTAGAACATCTCATGCCCCGGAAATATCTGCTGGCCATAATCGGTCTGGGCCTGATTCTGGACTTGCTCTGATTCGGCCTGCGCAGGATCCTGAGAAGGATATGTGGTCGGGTGAGGGTGAGCCCAGACCTGGACGCTCTCGGTCGGGGTGACGATAACCGTCTGGGCAGAGCTTATGGGCTGCGCGAGGTTGGCGCCCGGGGGATGAGCCGTCTCCACCATGGGGCGAGCAACAACCCGTTCTTTGGGGCGCCAGTCACGATCATCGCCTCCAATCCCACCCTCTCTATCCGCCTTCTTCGCAAGCCACTCTTCGTACTCCTTCTTAGCCTTCTCCAGCATGTTGGGGTCATAGCGGGTGCTGTAACTGCTCTGCGCTTCGTCGCCCGGCAGGTCGGAGTAGATCTGGGAGGGGGTAAAGAGTGGGATCGGGATGTTGGGGTCTGGCTGATTGCGGAGCATGGAGTCAGAGGCTCGGGAAGGGTGGAGGCGGGGGCGGATGCCGATGTGTACGGAGGTCACGCCCTGCAGTGCGGCTCGGATGGGGACGCGCGGGGTAGCAGGGGGGTAAGCTGTGCCCATATCCGTCAGCAAGCCATATGATATCCTGATCCCGTATTAACACTCACCAATGTCTCGAGCAGCATCACGCCGTGCCATAACCTCCTTCTCCCTCCCAGCATCTCTACCACTTTCCCATGTACCCGACTGTTCCCACCCCTTATCCTTACGCGTCTGCTCGGCCCTCTCCCTGGACAAACCGGACTTTTGGGAGACCGGGCCTGGTCCGAGAGTGAGGTTGCGAGCATTTTCAATCAGCTCTGCCTCCCACTCGTCTGCCAGCGTGGTCTTCTCGGTGGCAGCCGGCTCCGGCGCTGGTCGAGGACGAGCCCGGGCCATCTGCCGGTTCTGGCTTGGGGGAGCACTCGCCTGCTGGGATTCCTGATGCTGCGGGCCCTGCTGGTACTGCTGGTGCTGCGAAGAGGGTATGGCTTCTGCCGACCGTTGACGAGGTAAGCGAGAGGCGGCGTTGGTAGCAGCTTCCTGGCGGAGGGAAGCCTTGGAGACCGAAGGGCGGATGGAAGGTGCTTGACGGGGGGATGCGGCCGGAGAGGAGGAGTAGGGGGACGGCGCCTTCCTGGTGCGAGGGTGGATGGGCGAGTCGGTGAGACCGAGGGCGGAGAGGGAGAGGCTGGACATGGAGGAGGGGTATGTGTTGGAGGATGAGGAGGACACAACGCTGTCTCTGTATGTCATTGTGGTGAGGCGGGAGGGGGGTGGGGGGTGGAGAGAGTGGGCTGCTTATGAGCCGGCAGAATGGGGCGGTGAGAAGGGATGAGGTAGAGTGTGGATGAACGTTTTGTAGTGGAGGTTTGGGCGGTAAAGGGGGGCAAGGGGATGTGCTTGGTTCGTCCACCGCCAGGGCGGCCTGCTGCTGCTGCTGCAGGACTACTCGCATGCACCTCCCCCTCATGCGGGCCTCCTGTGGCCCTCGTCGCCCCGTATCGTCACCCCGCTATGCACGCCAGACCCGCCGTCCCCATGCCTACGCCGCCCTTCTGCGTATATCTAGCACATTGTTGGCAACATCCGCGCGCACTCCTCACTCTTTAGTGATCTGCGGAGACCGAGCGGCGCCGCGGGGCCGTGTCCGAGACGATAACCGGACATGTCCGCTCGGCGTATGATGATGGTCACAAGACGACCGGAGACGACTTCATACAAGTCGGTCCTTCCGCAGGTGCATGTAGATGTATAGCATTTTTATTGACTGCTGGTGGTTAGCGGGTCAACTGGATGGTTCTAGTCCAGCAGCGTAAAGCCACATACATATGTCGACACAACTACTAGGTATATAATATGCACCCAACCCTCAAGCTCTCAAACCCGCTCGAATGGAACCTTCGCTCTCCCTCCGCCGGTGCAATCGTGCACTCAACACCATCCAAGTTCCCCTCGCATAAGAGATACCCGACTCCTAGTATTCAAAGGTAGCCTAGCACTGACAACCCGAGGCTTGGGGTACCTCTTGGGGAGTAGCAGACACATCGATTTCTGCCTGTCAGCTGCCTGCCTTATTGCGAGTGACTCACTTGTGTTCACGGTGTCCTTCACTTCTGCGCTTCCACCGGGCAAAGCCAAGGCAATCTTCTTGAACAAAGCCTTGACGTTATGTCCTGCTTTCGCTGAGGTCTCAATCGACATGAGGCCGAGCTCCTTCGCCCGCTTATCGAGGTCTTCGGGGGTTACTTGACTGTGGGTCTGCGTAAGCACCTGTCGGATTGGGAAATGTCGGCTGAATCTTCCAGACACTCACCGCTTGTCATTCAGATCTGTCTTGTTCCCCACCAAGACGATGATCACGTCTTGCCCTCGCTCATTCCGCACATCGTCCACCCACTTTGTCGTGTTCAAGAACGACGTCCGGTCTTTGGGTAGGCTAGTCAGCGGATGTAGCAGCATGACCAACATCTATGACTCACTGGTGATATCGTATACGATCACCGCCACCGAAGAATCACGAATGTAGGAGGGGATAAGAGATCGGAAACGCTCCTATATGTCAGCAGAGTCCGACAAGTGTATAGACTCACTTGTCTGCATTGCATCACATCACAATGGACGACGTAGTATGGTTAGTTCTTCTACACGGCAACACGGTCGCCACACTCACCCAGCTGCATGTCAGCGGGTGTCTTTAGGGGTGTCACTCACCAGTATCCCACAGCTGCAATCGGACCGTTCGGTCTTCGAGATACATCGTCTTGGACAAAAAATCAATACCTGCATGCTGTCAGCGACGTACCATACAGCCAACATCCTCACCAATTGTAGCCTGGTATGTGTTGTCGAACGTGTCGTACATCTGCAATTTGTTGGTCAGCTCAGCTTCGAGATGATCAAGACTCGACTTACGAATCGAGTAATCAAACTTGTCTTGCCCACGCTCTGTTCGCCCAGGAATACCAGCTTGAACTTCTTCAGTGGCGTGGTCGCGGCCGAGAAGTCGCCAGCTGTCGAGGGAGTTCGTGGGGCGGACATTGGAGAGTAGGGTGTCTGTTGGCAGGGTGGGATTTGAGAGGAGGGGTCAGAGCCTGTCGTGTAGAGAGAGAGGTGCGCAACTGCGGAGAATGGGTTGTAGGTAGCACTCGGTGGTGAGTGCGAGTTCGCGGAGGGTTATTGCGTTGGGGGGGTGAGAAAGTGTGTGGTAGGGCTGATAATAGAGTGCAGAAGTGGTGCCAGATGCTGGGGATCCGTGACCGTAACGAGAAACAAGCGTTGACGTCGCGACAGGCCGACAGCCAAGATGGGCTACAGCGCAAGGGACTGTGCCTGGGTAAGTAAGTGCCCGGGTTTGGATAGTTACTGTGTTATATATCGCTGCTTGGGATTCGGCGCTCCTCCACGTCGCGTCCGCAACAACGCCGACTTGCATAGACAGCGAGTGCACCACAACCCTCCCCAGAAGCTTGGTCATTTCAAGCAGCAATCGCTCGCCATTGATTACTCCACCAATCTCCTCTCGACCCCCACCTCTCCACGATTCTAAACCCCTCTCCAAGTCTGTTTCAATACAACGTACCTTTCCTCTTTGGGGAACATGGCACAACAAGGATACGCAGTGGTAGATGCAGACGAGGAAGTAGGTCGTTGTCACAGTTGCTGTCCGGTGTCTGGATGTGTGTTGATGCCTGTCTTTATCTCTAGAGCGGACGTGAAGGTCCAGGTCTTCAATTCAAAAGTAAGCGCATTTCAGGCCATTTTGTCGTGAGTTCGGCTCATGCTGATGTCTGGACGGTGTAGCCTTCCTGTCGTCAGACCCAGGGAACCAACGAGCGGCATCGCCCACCCCCCCTACCGTGCCTTACAGCGCTCTAAACGTAGCATACTACCAGGTGGGCACGCTTCCATAGCACGTCGCGCGACGCTGACTACACATTCTTTGATAGAGCTACTTTGATGTTGACACGAGCACTGTACTCAAGCGCGCGGGGATGGCGATGATTCCTCGTCCGGGGTTTATCTCAGATGTCTGTGATGGGCAGATTGACCTCTATGGTCAGTAAACCGATTCTGAACCAGAAGGCATCGTCGATGGCCGCTGACTTGCAAACCATCGCAGGCCCATTCTGGACCTTGACCACCCTCATCCTTGCCCTGTACACCACATCCACTCTCATTGACTCCATCACACAGTACATGAACTCCGCTCATGCTAGCTCGAACCTCCCGTTACTGTCCACTGCGACTTCTGTGGTCTATGTCTATGGGCTTGTTGTCCCCGCTCTCTTGTGGGGTGTGACTAAGTGGTCAGGTGTGGGGGAGTGGGGCATCGCCGAGGCTCTGGGAATATATGGCTATGCGATGGGGATTTTCATCCCTGTCAGTCTCCTGTGCTTGATCCCGGTTGGCATACTCCAATGGGTGCTGGTAGGAGCTGCCGCCGCTAGCTCCGGATACTTCCTGTGAGTAATTAACACCATTACATTATACACATTTCACATGTGCTGATTCTACTCAGAATCGTGAATGTCTACCCAGTTCTGGCCATGGTGAGCTTCCCTCTTCACCAGCGCAATCACTCGCTAATACTCCAACAGGCGGACAACAAAATGGCACGCCTCCTCATCATTGCTGTCGTTATTTTGCACGCTGCCACGGCCCTTGCTGTGAAGATCTTGTTCTTTACGTGAGTTGACCAGATGTTATTGAGGAAGGCGGCTGACCAGACGTCCCAGAAATTCGACTATTGGTCCCGATCCTACTATCCCGACTGCATGACTTGATTTCTGGGGGTCACCAACATTGTGTGCCAATGGGGCGAAGAGCATATCTTTGGGATTGAGATGGTGCGTGGGTGAGACTGGAATTCTTCTCATGAAGCATAAAGACAGGGGTCCATCGGTCCCTAAACTATGCAGTCTATGTATGATGTGTGAGGGGCTGACATGGGTCAACCTGTCCATGCCTCACATGCTAGGTGTGGGTGGGTTTAGTCCTGATGCACTAGCCTTGAGAAACAGTGAGTTGGTTGATAGTCTGTGTGTCTGTCTGTGTGACAGAAACAGGAGTTGCTTTGGCTAAGTGGGAAGTAGAAAGAGGTATTGAAGCTGTGTTGGGGTAGATTATATCTGTCCGTCCCCCCACCTTTTATACACAGGAATCTGTCTCTTCAGCGCCTAATATCCCCTTTATTGTCTACATACTTGTCCTTGTCCCACCCCCTGTCTTTGTCTCCGCCATTGTGTTGATACCCATCCTCAGCCCCACCCTGTGCACATTCATAGCCCAGATCAAGCTATGGAGGCTGTCCTGCAGCTGACTACAATCATCACTTGTCTGCCCTTGTCCCCGTCCTTGTCTCGCTGTTTGCCCTGATATGTTATATATGGTATTGTGCATATCTCTAAGGGCTCAATAGCAGTGTCTATACCTTGTGCTACTGTTGACCCTTGACTACTAGTCAATCTCTAGGCAACACTACTATCGCACCAATGACAATCACTCCAAGTAGTAATCACCACAAGTGCTCAGTTACATAGAGTAGTCTGTATGATTGAGAGTCTGAGCAGAAGGTCAAAGCGAACTATACATTCCTGTGTCTAGAGAACAACGATTATGTCCTCTCAGGCCCTCTTGGCCTGGAGTCAGGATCTCTGGAGGATGAAGATCTCTGCGGCTGGTGTGTAGAGTTTGACACTCCTATGAGCCATCTGGCATACCAGGTATCGGCAACCTGAATTGCATTCACAGTGGTCAGCCTTATTAGACTGAGAATGTCCTGGCAAACTCACATGTCGTTTCTCTGTTTTCTCAGTCATCAATATGCCAAAAAACAAGGCTGTCATCCACAAGAAATAGGTTGGACAGTAGTGGAGGATGATATCAATAACAGAGAGTCCTGGTATGCTTGTACTTTCCAGGGCAGTAATCAGGCACCTCCACAACCAGATAGCAAGAATATTGTGCCACTCTGTCATCTGTGTGTAATAGCCATTTTTATCTTTTGTCTTATCCACCACCTCTTGCCCTAGGGTGCGCATTGTGGTTAAGCTCAAAAGTACCCAAACAGTGAAGTAAGCGGCATTGGCTCCCAAATATCCAACCCAACTACAAATATACAAGTCAGTCATGACAAACTTTAAAATGACCCTAACCATGGCTCACATTAATAAGACAACCATTGCAGCTATGCATGCTGCCTGTATTTTGGTAAGTCATGGTGCACTCATATACACATCATATTTCAAGTACCTACAATTGTGGTGCCATTCTCTCCAGGAAGGACTTTGGGGAGAACCGCATCCAACACAGCTGCCCAAGAGGCAAAAAAGGTGTCACAGATTGTGGTTGCCAGTGTCTGCTCTGGTGTCTCTTTCCATGGAGTGATGGAGAGTATGACTGGGGCAGTGAACTGCCACAGGGCCCCAAAATGGTATTGGGTATCAAATAGGAAGTGGGGTATCAGATGCAAGGCAGACATCAAAAACAGTGTAGTGAGCAAGCTCTTGGCCCGGTCCACCTTATGACCACTGCCAAACCCAAGCTTCAAATGATTAAGGCCACTGAGGAAAACATACAGAAAACCTAGTGTTCCTGAGAGGATGTCGAGTGGTGTTTGAAACAAGGGAATGACACTTGTAGGGAAAAGGTGTTTGCATATGAATAACTATTAGTTAGCCTTATGAAAATCTAAGCATTGTCACACAATTACCCTACCTTTGCAAGATTCCAATCACAATGAGAATCAGGACCAATTTACTTGCTTTGTTTGTGAATGCCACCCTCTGCAAGAAGGAATCTTCCACAAATTGATAGAACATGGGGTTGTATATTTTTATCTGAGGGGAAGATGATCTCAGTGTCTGAGAAACAAAAGAGTGCAATGTCCATTTCTGTGTTCTGTGTTCATATATATGGGGTATTGTCAGGCCGGGCACCTGCTCTCCAGTGCCCGGCCTGACAGGTGTAGACTCACAGTTCTGTTCATCTCTTTCTCCTACAGTTGGTTGGTACACAAACATCAGTAACACTATGCATGCCCAATGAATAAAATGTTCCTAAGAGCCAGCTTACTCCTCCAAAGAAGCCTGTCACAGTCTCATATGCTCTACCAGCACCCTCACTAGCAGCTAAGACTGATTTTGATCTGGTGTTTGCAGAGTCTTGTTCTTTCCTGTCTGACATGGTACTTGAAGCGTACTATAGGAGGTGAAGCATTGGTCAAATCTCTGGGTGTTTGCTTATAGCCCTAATATGGCCCAGTGTCCGTAGGGGTGGGTGTGATATCCACACAAAAAAGGAGCTGTGAGCACAATGTAACTACAAAAAGTACTGTGACAAAGGTGCTTTGACAAAGGTGCATAGACAAAAGTGCGTAGACAAAGGTACATACACAAAGGTGTGTAGACAAAGGTGTACATACCCACTGGCATTGAGCTGCCAGGTGCCCCTCTCACCACCCACCAACGTCTTGCATGCTTACAACTACTCTGGGGAGGCCCCCTTTGGTTCGCTTCACAGAGAGAACCATGTAGCTACGATGTATGGGTGTCAGGCCGGGCACCTGCTGTGACGGTGTAGCGTCCGGGGGCGATGGGTTGGTCACCCTACCGCCTGGGTGGCCCCCAGCTACTGAGTGTCAAGGGGGGCGCTGCCGTCTTCTGGCGGGAGCCTCCAACAAGTCGCGAGGGAGATGGGGGGTGTCGGAATGACCCGAGGATCCGAGGGATAGCCGGGTTAAGACCGGAAGAAAGCAGCTCTGGGTCCGAGTCGAGGTAGTTTGCTAGGAGGAGACAATAGTGGATCGGCAGGCTAACAAGACTAAGAACTACGAGAAGCATCTATCTACCTCTGGCACCGCAAGTCCTGTGTCTGCCCCACGGTCTCGACTCGCTTGGTCCGTCTCCAGGGCAGCAACCAATGGCGTGTTTGTGGTGGGCTCGTCTCTCTGTGTTTCAAGGATAGGGGAAAGCAGGGATAGAATGGATTGGAGGGTATGCGTAACCTGAGCTAGGTCACGGAGATAGGCATGGTGGAGGTCAGAGCCGATAGGCACGTGACACTGAGGGAGTCGTCCCCCTGGCAGTGGTGGTACCAGTAGCGTGTTATTGTGGTTGGAAGGTAGGTGAGATAGGTGAGGTCTGAGTGTGTTACACCGATAGTGTGTATAGGTGTCTATAGATAGAAAAGGATGATGATAGAATGTATAGATCTCTGCTCACTGTATATACAACAATCTGTGTCCCCATGTCCACATGTCCGGTCTCCTCTCCCAATGTCCCAATGTCCCAATGTCCTCCATGTCCAATCCTCCTTATGCCACCGCCCACTTAAGCCTCCAACTCGACCCCAAGCACCACAACGGAACGAAGACGAGAGGATGAGCACAGAGACGGTCGGCTGCAGCACAGCCTCCGGAGAGAGGGCAAGGGGACGAGACCGAGACGGGGACAGGCGGGGGTACAGGGACGAGAGTCATTGTAGAGATAGTTCTTGGTGTATACAAGATGAGGGAATAGTGTCTGGTTGGGCACCTGCTCTCTGGGGTTTTCGTAGAGGGGGGTCAAAAACCTTTCCGGTATTGTAGCATCTAGAGAAAGAAGAAGAAGAACTAAGAATGATTGGAACGGAACTATCAATAAATCTTCCACATGCCCCACTCTCACAGCCGATCGTCACCGACGGTCCCCAATCCCCAACCAATTGAACATGAACACAAGTCTCTTATGACCTGACAGATAGACAGAGTCTATCCCAATGCAACCTTCGATATCTCCTCTTACTCCTCTCCATCATCAACCACTCATCCATCTACCCCTGGAATCATTGGCTGGCTGTGGCCCTAGGCTGTGCATCAGGACTAAACCTACTGTGTGTGAGGTCTGGATAGGCTGACACCTGTCTGTCCCCCTCACACCTGCTCTCTGGGGTTTTTGTAAGGGGGCGTCAAAAAACCTTTTCGGTATTGTCACATCTAGAAGAAAAGAAGAACTAGGAACATTCAGAATGGAACTATGAATAAATCATCTGTGTGCCCGACTCTGGCAGCCAATCACAACCGACAGTCCCCCAATCCCCAACCAATTGAAAAGCGAACACAAGTCTCCTATGACCTGACAGTCTGGCTCTCCGGTGTGCCCTTGGAACTCGCAGGTAGAGAGGAGAAGAATGGACTGAGGACCATGGATGGTAGCCAGGCCAAGTGCTGGAGCAGCACTGCGCAAGTGGGGAGGGACAACAATATCAGATCGACAAGGTATTCACAATCTATGCACAGGAGACCAGCTTATATAGCTATGCACTCACCTGATGCTGACTGAGCTAAGATCCTCCAGGGTCCTCTGAAGAGACACGCACGCCGAAGAGACACGCATGCCGAAGAGAGAAGGTGCCAGAGGGATATGGAAAGCTATGGAAGGTGCTAGAACCCACTAGAGCCAGCTAGAGAGGTTGAGTAGCAACAGCTGCGTGACAACGAGCATGGGGACAAGCTCAAGCACAGTGACAATGACGAGGACCAGTATGTAGATGATGACAGGGGCAAGAGCCATCATAGAGATAGTTTCTTGTACATATAAGGCAAGGGTATTAGTAGATAGATTTTGTCCCAATGCAACACAACACATCTTACCTCACTCTTCTGCTCTTGACGATCACATCCACAACACTTCTCTTACTCTTCAACCACTCACAAAGGACCGATCATAGCGCAAAACTTGTGCATCAGGCTGAACCCTTTTAGTGGGAGGGGTGATCAGGGGATGACCTATCCATGGCACACTAGGTCTAATTGGGTTGAATCCTGAGGCCCAAGCTTCGAGCTATAGTCGATCTGGTCTGAGTGGTCAATGAGTACAAGAAGTGCTGTGTATGTGCTTGCTAAGAGCAGAAGAGTGAGGTAAGATGCAGTTGCATTGGGACAGAATGTATCTATCTATCCTCTCGCCTTATATACACTATACACAAGAAACTATATCTACGATGACTCTTGTCCCCATCATCATCTATGTACTTGCCATTGTCCTTGTCATCGTCATTGTCCCCATGCTCATGCTTGTCCCTGTGCCTGTCCCCACAGAATTTACCCTAGCTATGGAGGCTGTCCTGTGGCCGACTGCTCGTGCTGTGTCCCTGTGCTTGTCCCCGTCTATAAGAGATATGGGCTCTTACCCGCTCAGTCTATTGCATCCACAATCCCTCATGCTGTCATGTCAGGAGGCAGCCAGGCTGAGGCGCGGAGCGTCGAGAAGAAGCGAAGATCTTCGGATGTTTGCCTTCTTCTGACGTCACAAGTTTTTGGCCGCGTCTCGCGAAACTTTCACGGCTCACAACCACGGGGCTAGAACGGCGGCATCGTGGATACTATATCTACTTCTCCACCGCAGTTTCTTGCCCCATTTCCTCGAGTGCTCTTGCATCTTGCGTTGGCGATGAAGTTGTTTGCGCCTGCGATGTGGTCGATGACGAGATTGAAGTCGGCGAGGACGTGGAGCCACCGCTTCTGGCGCTCCGATAACAAGGGCTGTTGGAAGAACCACTTGAGCGTGTAGTGGTCTGTCATGACGCAGATGGGGATGCCGAGGAGGAGGGGACGCAAATGTTTGAGTGCGTGTACGACTGCCAGCATCTCCTTCTCGTGTACGGCGTAGTTCCGTTCCGCGCTGGAGAGGGTGCGGGAGTCGTAGGCGATGGGGCGAGCGGTGTCTGGGGTTTTGCCCTGTCCTATCCACGATCCATGGCCTGTGTTGCTTGCGTCAGTGA